>VYZT01010550.1:3865-53292 GCA_013400735.1 Pomatostomus ruficeps
AATTCTGATTTCATTGATCCCAAAGCTGAGTTTTACCCGCCCAGACTCTCATTCTGATTTCATTGATCCCAAAGCTGTTTTACCCGCCCAGACTCTAATTCTGATTTCATTGATCCCAAAGCTGAGTTTCACCTGCCCAGAATCCAATTCTGATTTCACTGATCCCAAAGCTGAGTTTTACCTGCCCAGAATCTGATTTCATTGATCCCAAAGCTGAGTTTCACCTGCCCAGACTAATTCTGATTTCATTGATCCCAAAGCTGAGTTTTACCTGCCCAGAATCCAATTCTGATTAGAGCAGTGATAATGATGTGCCTGGTAGGGGCAGGGGAGAGGGACAGGGGTGCGATGGGGGCCACAGGGTGGCTGGACAAGGGCTGGCCTGGACTCAGGTGGGTGCCAGGGTGATGCTGGGGAGTTGGGCTGTTTCCAGGGGTGTGCCTGATGACAGCGAGGAGCCTGGGATATGGGATCTGGTGAGTGAGACATTTTCCAAAACACTGGAGGGGAAAAAAAATGAGTTTTCCCAAAGCTAAAACGTCCTGGAAATGGCAAAAAGCTGCAGATGCAGAAGAGCAGAACCCCCACACCCAGCCCACAGTGCAGCCAGCAAATCCCCAGCCCCGGTGCCCCCCAGGCTGGCGATGTTCCAGCAGAGGCCCCTCACCTGCGGAGGCTCTCCCGTACCAGGTCTCCCGGAGAGGAGGCAGTTCCAGGTGCAGGATGGGCTTTCCCCACTGTGCCCCGCCCGGGGGGCACAGGCTGGGCAGTCCCGGCACGCTGGGGAGCTGGTGCAGGGCAGCGAGAGCGGGGACATCTCCCTGGGCGGGCACCGGGGCCACCTTGGTCACCTTAGGGTGTGCCTTGGAGGGGCTCAGGCCCATCCTGCGGGGCCAGGGCTCGGAGAGGAGAAGGAAAACCCCTCGTGCACCGTCCTCCCTGAGCACAGAGGGATCCCTGCCCACTCCCACAGCCGTCCTTCCCAGCTGGTTAAACATTGACCCATCCCAGCCATTCCCCCGCAGGCTCAGAGGTGGCTGCTGCTGGCAGAGGAGAGGGAAGCAGCCCAGGAGCCGGGGCCAAGCCCTGGAGAAGCTTTGGTTTTACCTACAAGTGATTTCCAACCAGGCCCACCACCTCAGCTGGCCTGGAGATATTTCCTCAAGCAGCTCTTTAGCTAAATCTTCGGGTTTTGGAAGGAAATTCAGTCCTTGGAGCACCTGAGGGGTTGAGGTGTCTCCCATCCTGCATGGGAGAAGCAGCCTGGGAATAAGGTCTGGCCCAGGAGCATCCTCACCCTTGCTCCTGCTGGCTGGGGGCACTGCTGGGAAAAATGCAGCTTTAGGACAAAGCTAACTGGGAATACTGGTCAAATTGAGTCATATTTCATAGTTCACAAAATCACAGGATCTTAGAAGGGTTTGGGTTGGAAAGGACTTTAAAGATATCTAGTTCCAGCCCCCTGCCATGGGCAGGGACACCTTCCACTAGACCAGGTTGCCCCCAGAAGAAAATATCCACCCCTGGAGCAACCCAACCAGTTCATGTTTTCAGCCACAAAGCACCGACAGCTCTCCTGACTTTGCTTTTCCCAGGTCACACAGGGCACGAGGGAGCAGAGCAGCCTGGCCTGTATTTCTTTTTTCCTTTTTCTTTACAAATGAAAACATAAAATCAACACCCTGCTTCCCTCCCGAGTTTCTCAAGGCTTACTGTCTATTTTTCCTTTTAATTTTAATTACCTTCCCCTGCTGAGAACAGGTCATTCCTGTTAAGCAGCTTGGGAAAACCATGAATTAAACGCAATGATGGATGTGTGGGAGCAGGGGAAACCCACGTGGATGCTAAAGCCAGTGCCCACCAAGCAGGTGCTGCATCTGCTGTTTTACCCAGGTGCTGCTGAAATCCTGACAGGCTCCCCACACTCCCCACTCCCCTCTCCTGTCCACGTTTCCTTCCCACAGGGCTTTACTCCGGAAAGCAAAGAGGGCCAAGAGCAGCAGCTGAGGGTTTGGTTGGGGGAGGCTGCAGGAGGACACCCTTCCTGCAGGTCAGGGATGCTCATCCTTCTCTTTAACCGGGGGTTAATTAATGCAATAATGTTATTTTATTTTATCTGTATTTAAAGCTCAGTGAAACTCCTGAGTTCTGTGCTGTAGAAATGTGGGGCTGCAAGAGCTTTGGTCCCACACAGAGCCATTAGGGACAGCCCACAGCCCCATCCAGGAGAGCTGGAAGAATTTTATCCCTTTCTCCCATTTCATTACTGCTTTAAACCCCCTACCAAATTCAGCTGGAGCCTGTAAGTGACGATGATCCAGCCAGAACTGGATTTTCCAGCAAATTTCTTGCAGTCAGGATGAAATCATTGACTCCTAAGTGCTCTGATGCCCCTGTTCTAAGGAAGACTCCGGGAAAAGCTCCGGGGTAGGGCAGTGCAGTGACTCCAGGCGGGGCATTTTCACACGGAGGGGCTGAGTTTGTTACTCCCCTTCTCACAGGGCAAAGGTGAACCCAGGGGACGTGAACCAAGGGGCACCACTCCAACACCAAACTGCAACAGTGGATTCGCCTCTGCCTTGAAGCTTCTCCTCAAAAATGAATTTTAAATCACAAGAAGACGTGGGCAAAGGAGGAGATGGGAAGTGGGTGGGATGGATTTTTGCCAAAATAGCGCCTGGGCTTTATGCAGATCCACAACAAGTAAAGCCGAGACAACCCCAGGCAGGCTGTTGTTTATCCTGCTCGCAGCACGCTCAGGCAGCCACAGCGCGAACAAACGGATCAGCGAGGAGAGGAAAATCACCCAGCACGGCTCCCCTGGCTGGGATGCAAACTGCTGGGGCTGCCAGGGCTCCTTATCACACATCTGCAAGGTCACCACACGCGGCCCGTGCCTCCCTCTGCTCCTTGTCGCCGGCAGGGACAGGGGACATCCATCTCCTCTCAGCCAGGCTGGGGACACTGCCCGTGCTGAGCCCTGCAGGGAGGGCAGGCACGCTCGGGGAGGGCTCTTCTCACCACGTTTTTTTTTCTCCTTCCAGCGACAAGGAGCAATCTGGTACCGCAGCTGCCCGATTCAAAAGCGGCGTTTTCCGGGGGAGACGCAGAAATGAAACCCCACGTTGGTGGGGAGGGCAGGAGGGGCTGCCAGAGACACCCAGAGCAGTGGAAGCAGCGATATCCGATCGGTCACTTGGTGGGGGTGATAAATGATTTGCTGTTCCTCTGATGGATCACCAACAGCATCAGGCCAAGGAGCCTCCATTTGTTGTCTGATTTCTTGGGTTTGGTGGGTTTTTCTCCAGGGAAAATCATTATTTCTGTGCTTAATGAGGAATTTAAACTGGATGTTGGGCAGAGGGTGAATTATGGGGTTTAAGGCATCGCTGAGGGGGATGAGCACCCCGGGAAAGCATCTGGGAGCAGATTGCCCAGAGAAGCTGTGGCTGCCCCTGGATCCCTGGCAGTGTCCAAGGCCAGGCTGGACGGGGCTTGGAGCAGCCTGGGATAGTGGGAGGTGTCCCTGCCCATGCCAGGGGTGGGTCTGGATGAGTTTTATACCCATTCCAGCCTGAACCATTCTGTGAACATCCAACCAAAGCAAGGTTTGCTCAAGCCCTCCTTGCTGGGAGCAGAGTCTTTCCAACACCCTGTGCCCCTGGCCACGGAAGGTGTCAAGCAGGGGAAAGCTGACTCAAACATGAGGATTTCACATCATTTTCCTCGCAGAATTCTCAATGAGATTCCTTGAAGGATCCAGTCCCAGGCCTGAAGACGCTGCCACGAGGCTGCCTGCCAAAGAGTACTCATCAGTGCATGCTGAAATGAAAGCTTTGCCTTCCCCATGTGTTCAGCTTGGCAGGAGCTAAAATTTCAGCAAAACACATCCCCAGAACTACTGAGCAATGTAAATTAATGCAGCAGCTCCAAAGCTGTGGGGAGAGGCCAAGCTGCCATGTGCTGGCTGCTTTCAGCCCATCAGTATCTTCATAATTAACTTTTTTAGAGTATTTTTATGTCTGTCTGCTCTCAAAAACTGTAAGAGACTCGTGTGTGTATCCAGACCTTACACCTCTGGGTTTAGGGCACACAGGACAGCTGCTTGGGTTGGTTTCTGCAGCCCTAATTCAGCCCTCATTCCACGTGATGAAAGAACCCAAGTTTTTGGGGTTTTTAATACACACAGGTATTTTGGCTGCAAGGAACAGTTTCGATACGAACATTAAAAGATTTTTAAAAATCCAATAGAAAAGTCAAATAAAAAGAGTCAAATAAATCATTACGTATATTGATTTTTTTTCCTCTGGCAGAAATACCATCAAAAACATCCCTGCTGGCTGCTAATCAAACTCACAAACTGTGGGCAGGAAAGTCAGCAGAGCTCAGCAATCTATGATACTGCCCAGTTGGTTTTATTGTTCCTTTAATAAAAAAGATTTAAAAGGGAAGAAAACATTTATCTGGTTAACAAGTGCTCTCAAATAAAGACAGCCTTGAGTGGTCAATGCCAGGAATGCTGCAAACCAGCCTAAATTACACAGCAACAGGCCGAGGGAAGGGATTGGGAGGTTGGCTGCTTGGATTTGGCTTTTGAAAGACTTTTCCACAGTGGAGGTTAAGAAAAATATTCATTTGTCCCAAAGCTCTAGAAAATAGGAAATGGCATTTCCCAGGGACACCGGAGATCCAGGGTGTTCCACCTCTCCTGAGATTTTTGTAGTTCAGCTGGGAGTTCAGCTTTTCTGGGAGAAAATGAGGTAAACAAAGCTATTTTTTGCTTTCCTAAAGGTCCCCAAATTCCAGCACCACTTCAAGAAAGGTGGTGTTGGAAAGAGGCAGAGCTCAGCTGGTCTGGGAGGGGAGGGTTTGCACATCAGGGAATATTTATTCTGATAATAATTAAGAGTACCAATGTGAATATCAGTGCCTTTCAGAAAGGAATTCTCCCGAATGCCAGGACAGGTCTGAAATCCTTTTCCAAAACTTCTGCCTCGCTGAAAGTAAGTCAAGATGTTAAATTCTGAGATTTAGCTGGAAACATCCAAGATTTGTATCCTCCAAAATGGCTCTGCTTCTGCCAGCAAAGGGAGATAAACGATGTAAACTCGATCCACATTCTAAACCCACCAGTTCAGAAAGGCACAAGCTCAGATGTTTGTTTATTACAAAAGATTTTATTGTCGTTATTTACACCCGTTCCTTGTTAAGTGTATAAATGTAAACATTTATTATAGATGTATTTCTCTTATCTTACAGTCCATCCCCTGCTCAGGTTAGATGTCGTTTTTTGAAGCATACAGGTGGTGAGGAGACTCGAGCTATATTCACAGAATATACATCTGCCTGCAGGGAGAGCCCCCCGGCCCTATGCCAGCGGGATGGACACCGTCCCGTTGGCTCTGCTCCTGCTCCTCGTGTGGACGCTGGATTCCGTGATGTCCTCGGCGTGATCCTCGCTCTTCTTCTCCTTCAGGCTGTTGATGAACCTCAGGGTGATCTCGTCCCACTCCTCGGGGAGCAGCATGAGCAGGAAGCCGATGCAGATGATGATGGTGGCCCCCAGCCGCACGACGCTGAAGATCATCTTGTGCTTCAGCAGGTCCACGGCTGCAACAGGGACAGCAACAACGGCATCAAACCAGCAGCAGGAGGGATGATGGCACCAGGAGTGGCCTGGCAGACCCCTGGAACTCCTGGGCTGCGCTCTGGGTGTCACCCTGGCCACGTGGCTCCCGAATCTCCAGAGAGAACAGCTCCCTGAGCTCAGGGAACAGCTCTGACTGACAGTGCAGTACTGGAGGTGCCAAAAATCCTCTGTCCCCCACCACCCTGTGCAGGATCCGAGGAAGCCCCCAGGGGTTGGATTGAGCCTCAAGATTTCCCTGCTGAGCGGTCTGTGAGGGAGCTGGGAAAGGGGCTCAGCCTGGAGCAAAGGAGGCTCAGGGGGGACCTTCTGGCTCTGCACAACTCCCTGACAGGAGTGGGGTTTGTGCTCTGCTCCCAGGGAACAGGGACAGGACAAGGGGAAAAGACCTCAAGTTGGGCCAGACTAGATTTAGGAAAAATATTTTCACCAAAAAAATGGTAAGGCACAGGCACGGGCTGCCCAGGGCAGCGGTGGAGTCACTGTCCCTGAAAGCGTCCAAAGAATGAGTGGACGTGGCCCTTCACCTCATGGGTTAGTGGGCACGGGGATGGTTGAAGGTTGAACTCGATCATCTTGGAGGTCTTTTCCAACCCTAAAGAACCTGTGATTCCATGATTTCTGCTCTGAGAGGGAAGGCCCTCCATGGTTTGGAGGTGTGGCTGGTGCAGCCATCCACACCAGGCTGCACCAGCAGTGTCCCCTCAGGCTGTGGGGACCAGGGATGGGCAGAGAGCAGCACGTGGGTCAGGGAGCTCCAGGGGTCCCCGGGCCCAGGCTCCCAGCTCCACCAGCAGCACCCAGGGCACACCTGAGCCCTCAGGCAGCCTCCCCCAGGCATCGTTTCACAGCTGGAATCCCCTAAAACCAGATGTGCTCTGGTGCCCAAACCCCCCGAGGGATGAGGCTGAGGCTGAGTGGAAGAGCAGAGACAGAGGCTGCTCAAGCCAGGACTCTGGAGTAAATTTCCACCCAATTTATTGCCAGATTAGTGAGGCAACAAACTGCTCTCTGAGTGCCTCTGGGCTGCTCCTCCCAGCAGCAGCCGTGGCAGTCGTACCTGCATTTCCAGGGACGCTGAGCACGGTGCCGATGGAGATCAGGATGGGGTAGGTCAGCACCACCCCAACGTTAACCAGGATATTGAAAGCTAGGGAAAAACAGAGAAAATAATCCAGGATTACGGAGAAAACACCCCAGGGAGGCATTTCTCCTCCACCTTGACCCGACAGCTACAATATGTGGTATCAAGTATCCACACCACAATGAGGGAGTTGTCACAAAGTGACTGATTTTTGGTTTTTTATAGATGAGCATGAAATTAGGGGAAGTCCTTCACAGGGGAAAGGGCAGGCCTGGATGGCTTTCCACAAACTGCGATACTGAGGTGATCACATTCATACCCCATGGCTTTGCACAGGCTTTAATCAGGTACAAACAACCTGGTTTGGTTTTTCTTTTTTATTTTTTACATAACAGCATTCCCAGAGAGCTCCAATTCCCTCGGAAAGATTAAAAACAAACTTAAAGTTCACTTAAGTTTCTTTAACCTTTCCTTGAAAGATTAAGAGCAAATTTAAGTTTTCGATTACCCACCACCCAGTCCTGCTGCTGAGTCCCCTGTATAAAAGGAACACGAGGTTGCTCCACAAAGTTGTTCCTTCATGGTTGGGTTTATACACTTGGGTGACAAATTATCCCTAATTTTGGTCCCCCAGGAGCTCACGGGGCAGCTGCAGCTGTGGTTAGAGCAGCTCAGGGTGCTCACAGCAGCTCAGCTGCCAGCCTGGCCACGTCTCAGGATGGGATGGGCAGTGACATCTCTTTGCTTCCATTTAATAAACGCGCAGCAAGACAAAAACCTCTTCAATTATGGAATAACAGGGACTTTCCTAAAGGCAAAGATGCTGTTCTATGTGGGAATTAAAATGCCCCTGGGCTGAATCCAACAGGTATTTAATTGGCAATTGTGTCTCAGAAAGAGGGAGCCTTATGTGAGCCCTGCCCAGAACCTGAGCACCCCCAGAAAAGTGCCCCAGCACCCCCTGGCAGTGCACAAACCCCCCCAGGAGCTGCCTGGGAACGTGGAGCCCCCTGAAATGGGATTCACAGCACTCCAGCTGTGCCAGAGACAGGGGCGTTGCTGTGGAGCTGCGGTGGGGATGAAAAAACGGGCAATTAGTACGGCTGCTTCATGTTTACTCCCCGCTATTGCTGTTAATTATTAATTGTTATTAATTATAGCTATGCTTACACATCAATTATTAATTGCGTATCAATTAACAGTAATGTTTCATTGCGTTTAATGAAAAATATGAATCATTTCTAAGGAGCACCAGTTTATACCGGGACCAGAATTAATCTGGGAGAGAGCTCTGCTGTTTAAAGGGACAGGGGAAATTGTTTGTGCCTGAGGCTAATTTTGTACAGGCTTGGAGGGGTGAAAATCTAGAAAAAGAAATAAATTCTTTTATCACATACCCAACCAGAGGCCGGCTACTCCACACAGGTAACCCCAGGGCACGGCAGAGAAGGGGTACCAGTACTCCACTTTGGTGAAGTAGAGGATGATGGGGGTGATGGAGATGAAGATGAAGTTGAAGAAGCCCAGGGTGGAGACGAAATGAGCGGCCTCCCCGAAGTTTGCGCTCCCGAGAAACATTTTGAACAAAACCTGCGGAGGAGAGAGGAAGGGTTTAGAGTCCGTGCCTGTCATGGAGCACTCCAAGGGACAACGCCACAGCCCAGCCCTTTCCTACACAAGAGTTTCACAGGGGGATCTTTGTTTGGATTTCTGCTCTTCCCTGTGTTTTGGCACCGTGCCTTTACCACAGGGATGGCTGAGTCTGTACAACCAAGCTTAACACAAAATGCCACGAGGAGCAAGTGCAGAAGAACCCAGAAAAAACCAAGAATAAACCAAGAACCCAAGGACACATCACTGATGGAATAAATGCAGAGGGTTTGGGCTGAGTGTGGCACTGCTGGGATTTGGGAGGAGACTCCAGAGACCTCCACAGCATGACCCTGCTGTGAGGAAAACCAGGCTGGGAGGGCTCACTCCATGAGAACTTGTCCTCCATGAGCCTAAATTAGTGAAATTTGAGGGATTTGTGAAAGGTCACGACAAATTTATGAGTGAGACGAGCAAAGTCTGAAGCTGTGAGAGCAGCTTCTGATCCTGCCACCACTCACTCCAAACTTTCCACACAGAGCTGAACACAACCACAGCCACGTTCAGCCCAACCTGTTCGGGAGGCACATCCCTGCCTTTCCCATCCCTCACCTTCTTCCAGGCAGAAGTGTCTCTCATGAATTGCCCATGCCAGGCTCACAGCAGGGCTCCGAGCCCAGCGTGTGCCAGGGAGATGGGATGGGTTGGCCATCGCTGTCCAGGGAAAGCAGCACTTCCCTGGCTCTCCTCCCTGCTGCACGTGGAAAGCCCCTTTGAACCCGGCCTTTGAAATCTCACTTTGAAAGCCCCTTTGAGAAGTGTTGATAAACGATGTTGTCATGATTAAAAAATGATCTTAAACTCCTCGTGGTGCGGCAGTGGAGATTTCATTAAAGACTTATCAAGAAAAGCCATTCTGGGTGATTGGCAGGCGACAACTAATTACCCTCATGGTGGATTTCCTGACACTGTGACGTGGCCCGGTCACAACCTGAGTGATGCAGGAGTGGTGAACAGAACAAAACATTGATTTTACAGCGATTTTCTCTGTATTTGTGTAAATGCGAATGAATCCAGGAGTGGCACCCAGCAGTTGAGACCCACCTTGTACAGTGCAGACGTGGAGGCTGATCCCACGGCGTACGCCACCCCGATGATCGAGTCGCCCTGGAAACCATCTGCATAGGCCATCATCACAATTCCCGTGATTGCCATGATTGCTGCCACTATCTGCACAGACAGAGCAAAGCCGTGTGAAGCTGAGATCACCACCGGGAGGGGCTTCTCACCAGCCTCACCACCCACTTGGAGCTCTGACTTGGAGCTTTCTTGTTTTCCCTTAAACAGGAAAAACCGTGGGGGAGATGTAAAGGTAACGAAAGTGTGAGCACTGACAGGGATATGGATCTACAGCACTGCAGATTCTGCTGGGGCCTACTGACAGAACATCATTATGTAGTTTATAACGTATTTTATTATGTATTTATTATGTCAGCTAAACATCTACTTTGGACAGGCAACTGCAAGATCAACAAATTTTAAGACAGACTCTACTGTACAACAAGAGAAATATTTAGCAGTGCCACAAATTTGACTTGAAATGCAAACATTAGGTGGCCAAACATCCTGGAAATTTAGTCCAGGGGAATGAGCCCTGTATTTTGGAATTCCAGGGTGTCACAGGGAGCTCTTCAGGCTGTTTTGGCTGTGCTCTGATGGCTTTTTTTGGACAGACATGACCAAATTTCTTCATGAAGCCTTTACCTTTGTGCTTAGGTCTTTGGCCTCGTTTGAAAATCCCAGAGAGAGCATCTAAAGGACTTCAAAGAAAAAGAACAGGAATATTTAACTACACCAAATCCTGGGTCTTGACTCCAAGAACCTTCAGAAAGTGGTAGGGAGTCTAAAGGGTTTTATTCTTTAAAATTAACTCCCCCCTCTCCACCTAATTGCCCTCAGCAGGTAAATGTGGAACGTGAATTTCAAAAACACTGAATACCCAACTTCCATGGAGTGTTTCCTGAGCCAGTGCACAACTCCTGAGCCAACACCAGCATGATGTGGGCACTTTGCTTCTTCAAAACATCCCTGAACTCCATTTAAAAAATATTTAGTCCTTGACAAACCTAGACTTCAGCACACAGACTTCAAAGGCATCTTGATCCAAACATGTGCCCTCCTGTAGAACAGCCTTTCAGAGCTCACGGTCTTACCAAGAGCCCCAGAAACACCCCTGATACTCATCCCAAGCAGATGTGAGTCAATGAGCACAAAAAATCCCACAAAATAACTTCAGCAGAGCCAGCCAGTAGAGCAAACCCTGTTTCAAGGGACACAGGGGACAGGGACTCGTGACTGAGTCAGGTGAAGGTGTTCACAAAGAGGGGACAGTGGAGAACCCAAAATCAACTCCCAGGGCAGGGCCAATCTCTGAGGCTCCAGGTAAAAATGTCACTGCTCCTAAGCTATCCCAGACAACATCCTCCCAGGAAAACTCATCTCCTGGGTGCAGCTTTAAGTCCTTCCCCTCATCACCAGCCCTCCTTCACCAGTCCTTGAGGCACATGGATGCCCCGTCACGAGGCAGTGGCTGTGCCAAAGGCAGTCACAAACCCCCGTGCAGTCTCTATCCCCCCTTACTGACATTAAAACATCCCAGCTCCCAGGTACAGGTCACCAAAGCTGCCACCCAAACCTGCAGGTACCACTGATACCTCCGAATTCACCACGAAACGGCAGCTGAAGCCCAGATCCCCTCGTGCTGTGGGCTGGGAGCTCCTGTGGGATCACAGCCTCTCATGGTGTGATGAGATCTGGGAGAGCTTTAGCAGAAGGGAACCAGGAGGTTTCCCCCTTCTCCTCCCTAGGATAACACATCCCAGCACTTGGGGCAGCCTGGGAGGCACCACAGGAGTCCCAGCCCCGAGGCAATGCCAAGTGACAGCCAGGACCCTTCAGACACCCACGGCTCCTCCTCTGAGTGCCCAGAACCCCCCTTGCCCTGCCACACTGCCTGGCTGGATTCACCCCAGGCTGCACCTCACATCCTGCTCTGCACAGAAATTCACAGAAATTCAGGATTTCAGCTGTCAGCTGGAGCATTTCCAGCATGTGGCTGTCTCAGAAGGCAGAACAGGAGAGTCCAATGCAGCAATCCCCTCCTTCCAAGGAAATGGATTGAAATTTAACTCTCGGTACACTCACTGCTCAGTCCTTTCCTGGTGTCAGTGAAAATGAGCAAATCCATCATCCCCTTTCTTCCTATCAGGAAAAACTCATTCCCAGTCTGTCTACACCAAATTTAGAGAGCCAGGTTCCTAATTTAATCAAATATTTATAAAGCCAAGCACTTTTCTGTCTGTGAAACAACCAAAATGATGGACACATGTGGAGCATCAACACCTCCTGAGAAGTAAATAAGACCTGAGACTGAAAACAGCAAGGAAATTATTTAAGTTTCGTGCTCAAGGCTCCTCCTGCACGTTACACACCAGGGCACCAGCAGAGCTGACCTGTGCCTGCCTCAGGTGTCGGCTTTAGGAACCTGAGCTCACATCTGGGCGCTGCTCTGCGCTGACAGCAGCAGCAAGGTCACAGGGAAGCACAGGCGGCTGTCAGCTCATTAAACAAGGTTTTTAATTAATGGAAAACTCTAGTAACTTTCTTTTGGAGCCTCCTAGGTGCAGAATGAAATTAGCTTGCCTGTTCTTTTTTTCCCTGGAAGAGAACAAGGCCAACCAACAGTTTATCAGAAACATTTTTTTTCCATGTGGAGCACAGCAGAAAATGTGGTGCTGTAGTAAAGAATCCCAGAATGGTTTGGGTTGGAAGGGAACTTAAAGATCATCCAGTTCCAATCCCCTGCCATGGCAGGGACACCTTCCACTAGATCAGATTGCTCCAAGCCCCGTCCAACCTGGCCTTGTATACATTCAAGGATGGGGAAGACACCTGTGTCCCCAGACTGCTCTGTACCTACCTAACAAGCACTGATTGAACTCCACAGATAAAGCCCAACCGAGGGTTTAAATACGCAAACATTTCAGCATGTGTCTAAATCTAAGCAGCACAAGCCAGCAGAACTACTCAAATACATAAAGTCTTTTAAATATTTGTGCTTGCTTTGAGCCAAAGCTGCCAGGGCTTCCCAGGGTGTAACATGGATGCGTTATTAATTTGGGAGAGAGATGCTCAGAAGTGTCCAAGCAGAGGCTGGGGTGCAGGCAGGCATTGTGGGCAGGAGATAACCAAGCACTACCTGCACTACTTTCAGAGGTAAATAGAACCAGAGCATCATTAAGGTTGGAAAAAACCTCTCGAGTCCAACCCCTCACCTATCACTGCCAGAGCCACCACTAGGCCATGTCCCCAAGCACCACCTCTGCACATTTCCTGAACACTTCCAGGGATGGTGGCTCCACCACCTCCCTGGGCAGCCTGGTCCTGTGCCTGACCACTCTTTCTGTAAAAAAATCTTTCCTAACACCCAACCTAAACTTCCCCTGGTGTTTTCCTTTCACGGGTTTGGTGCTGCAGCTTCACCACGGAGGGCAGGTGGCCCTCTCTGCAGAGGTCACACTCCGGGTGCCTCCAACGCGGCCACAGCAGCTGAAGCTTTGTGTGCAGCCCTTCTGCAGTTTTCCAGTGCTCCCACAGGTGGGATTGTGCCATTCCACAGGGTGGCCAGCAAGGCAGGTTTATCTTTAGAGATGGCATCTAAAAATCCAGCTCCACAGCCCGGCCCTATTTTCAGGTGTGCAGGAGCAGTGCCAGGGGAGCAGGGGGCTGCCAGGCGGCTCCCCCATGCCCGTGGGCACCCGTGGGCAGTGTGGGGACTGCTGCAGCCACGCTGGGCAGACAGGGAGGTGGGACTGTGCTGCAGAGCCACTGTTGTCCCAGGAGCCGGAGCAGCCCCACCTCAATGCGCCCCATGGCTCCGGAGCTCTGGAAGAGCTGCCGGGAGCTGAGCTCCTTGGAAAAGCTGCTCCTGGTGCTGAGTGCTTCTGCAAAAATGGCTAAGGCTGCAAGATTAAACCTCTATTTCTTTCCATGTCCTCACTATCCAGATAACCCAACTCCCGCTGCTCTGCGATGAGAGCAGCTGAGGCACTCAGGGCCCAGAACGCTGCGTCTGTGCTGCTCTGTCGTGTTTCAGCTCTCCAACACCCTCCTGCGTGGTTATTAACATCGTTAAGTGTTATTCTGTCGGGAGAGCTGCTGGAAAACGCCGTGAATGAATTACCTCTCCAGCAATGGGCAGCCAGGCTCTGCCAGCGAGCAGCCAATTCCAGGTTCTTTTCTGTGCAGGATTTGCTGCTCCCGCCAGTTTTTTCCTGGGTAAACCCCACAGTGTTTGCAGCATTAACACTGATGCATATTTATGGCAGCTTTTTTTGAGTCAGTGGAAAATAAATAATAACTGAAAATAGCTTTTATTTCTAGGTTTCTTCAAAAGAGCAGGCTAAGAAAACAAAAGAGATATGCTTGCTCTCCCAGAAAGATGCTGCTTTGAGACAAAAATTAGCTTAAAGGGTACATAATTTTCAATTTTTTCAGCTGGAACCTGAGATGATCAAGGGGCAGTTATTGTTCCTGCTATTTCTGTAGAGAAGAACTGAGGATGTTAAACTCTGTGGGCTGAGGGTGGGTCACATTCACCTGATGTTTCTGTATTTTCAGCTGTGTATGAACAGATACCCAGGTGTCTGGCTTTACCTTCAAGCGCTGGTTCACCTCCTCCACCTGGTGAGCACAGAGCTCTGCTCAGTGTCCTGGAGGCTGCTCCAAGAGGAGCCAGGTGCCTGTGCAACACGACGCCTTTTCCTTTCATTTCTGAACCCTTCTAGCACGCTAATAATCAAACAAAAAAGCTGCTGTGCCCATTTTTTAAATAAGAAATTGAGGATGAGTGTCCTGATGCACCACGCTTTCCATGGAAATGAAATCCAGCTGCTGCTGCATGGTCACAGCCATCACACCCGGCCCCAATCAGCCCTAATGAACTTCAAGACTCAATAATTCAGTCAGGATTGTGCCCAAAACGACCTTGAGCCATTTCAGGGGGGAATCTGCATCAATGAACTGACAGAAATCCTCACTGCTCCTCATCCAAGGTGTAAAGCCAACAGTTTAAATTGCTGCGTGTTGGGAGATTTGTGTATGGAAAGTTACAGGGAGCAAGTTTGTTTTCCCCCAGATCCAGGGGCAAATCATTCTGTTTGAGTTCTTTTTAAAATTTCTGCAGGTCCATTTTACTGCCAGTGAGTCCTGTGACACTTTAGTGCAAAATACACCTTCACCCCAAACAGCTGTGCTCCTTTTAAAGAGATTTTGGTACATGTACATGTAAATGTGTGTGTGAAAAGTGACAGCGTAGCACAAGAAAAATACATTACACACTGAAGGCATCTGTCTACCCAAACAAGGAATGAAATTGCTTTGTTAGAACCTAAGTTTAAAGGAAAATTAACTAAAATTCAGCACAGTAAGCCAAGACAGAATAGGTTTGTAGGAAACTGGAAGTTCTTCTGTTGTAATGCACCAAGTTACACTTGGCTCCTTGAAATTCCCACCCTGAATTCCCTCTGCAGTTCTGAGGTCTCTAACTGATCCTGAGGCCTAGGGCTGTGTCATAAAATTAGATGAGAAATGTTTTCCTGGTGCATCCACACCCCAGTGCAGCAGAGCTGTGGCAGCACCACGGCTGGAGGGTGTCAGTGCAGTTATGGAAACATGAGAGAGTGGGAAAGGAGGCTCGTGCATTACCCTTGCTCCCATGAACCTGTCTTTGAGCACGATCCAGGAAAGCAAGAAGACAAAAGCTTTGTTACAACAGAACAGCGCAGAGACGTCTGTGGCTGTGAGCTTCTTTAAAGCCAGTAAATACAGGTAGTTAGTCAAAGTCCACAGAATAGAAAAGGGAGCAGTCCTTTTAAGAAAGAGTTTCAGCGTCAGACCATCTTCACCAAAAATCCGACTGCATTCCCTACGGAAAGAAAAGAGTTTCAGTCTCAGCCAGGATCCTCCTCAGCATTCACTCCAGCACAACAAATGTTCATCAGACTTTTACCGCGTTCCTGAGCTTTTCCTAACTGCTCCACGCCCCCGAGAGAATCCATTATTTCATTCACACAGGGAAAACAACCCCCAATCTTCTTAAAACAGCAATTCTGCGAGAAGAAAAGAAGTAACTTACCTGGAATAATCACACTCCGTGCAACAATAATCCCAGGGACTCACACAGAAATGAGGGTTATCTGTAACGCTCCGACAGCTCCCAGACTCTGCCTTGAAGGCCGTGAGCACGGGGATTAGAATCACCACTTTTTCTCTGTCGCTTGCCAATTTTTTTTTGTTTGCATTGCTCCGAGCCCTGTTTTTATTCTTGTTGAAATATATTTTTATGTATGGCCAAGGAAGCTTTAAGAGACTCAGAAAGATGCCAGACACAGCAGCGTGGTAGGGAAGGGAGCCACCAGGCAGTGGGAGTGAGCCAGGCAAACAGGAGTGGGAGAGAAGGAAGGG
Source organism: Pomatostomus ruficeps (assembly GCA_013400735.1). NCBI lineage: Eukaryota > Metazoa > Chordata > Aves > Passeriformes > Timaliidae > Pomatostomus > Pomatostomus ruficeps. The sequence goes on from VYZT01010550.1 coordinate 19,711, forward strand.
AAAGGTATTTAACAGCTCCATTTTATCATACAGTGACAGGTTGTGTTTTCTAGGAAACACTTGCTTGAGGATTAAATTGCAACCAAAACCTCCAGATTCCCAAACACCGCGTCACACAGAGCTCAAGTGAGCTTTTTGCTTCTTAAGATTTCAGGACATTCTGCCTTTCCCCAACTGGGAAGGATGTTCTTGAGCAATTCCACTGCCTGCACTCTTGGTTGAAGGCATTCCTGAAGATATTCCCAGGATCCTGCACTTGGCATGGGAGGCTCTCTGACACTGCTTCAAGCATGGGAGGTCCCACAAGTGGCCCCAAACAGCAGTGGAGGGTTAGGGTTAGCACATCCCTCCAAGGGAAGGGACAGGAGGGGAATAATCCAAATGCCATGAGGCCCTGGGTCCAAAGTGCTCACAGCCAAACAGGGCTGTGTCTGGAATGTGGCCAAAACACCCATTATGCAGAATTAATTAGCAACTTCAAAGATTGCACTGCAATGTGAAGTCAAAAATATTTGTTATTTGGGGGTGGTGGGGGTGGTGGGTAATTATCCTGATTTGGAAGACAAAATCATTTTCAGGGCCCCTTAACCATTTTTATTGATTCCTGGGAATTCTGCTGTTAAAAACATCGCAGTTTTTTACTATTAAGATTGGAAACCATCACTCTCATTTTGAGGAAAGTAGAATAGTAACATCTATGTAATAACTGAGATCAGCTACATCTTAACCTAAATGATTTTATGCTTCTGCTTAATAACCACTCATTCCCTGCTGCTGCTAAGACAACCTGGGGTACAAAGCAATCATTCCTGGTAATAATCAATTCCATTCTCAAACTCTGTGCTAGGGTGTCCAACGAGCTAACGCTCAGGCCGGTGGATCTGCTAATTATCTCCTTCACTCTAGTTGACCTCACCACTCTCAGGAGTCCTGTTCACCCAAGATCAGGATAAAAATGTTTGAAATACAAAAAAAAAAGAACAGCTGCTGGTGTGCATCATTTATCTGAAATGCAAAGCAAACACTCAGTGAAGCAAATAAATTAATGCAAAACTGATTGCAGGCTTTTGTAACTCTGATTTCAGCAGGAGTCAGAGGTGACAAGTGTCCCCGTGTGAGAAGGGTCTCACTGGAGGCACTTCTGTATTCCCTGACAGGCAGATACAGCAGTTTACCTTTAAATGATGCTTCCAAACCCAGAGCAGAGGCAGGAGGGTGGATCCCAGTGCCCTGACAGTGTGAATCCTCGAAGGCTCAGTGGTTATTGCATTATTCTGGGCTGGGCTCTGGGCTGGTCAGTGATTTGGGAGAGGCAGTGGTGGCTGCCCCAGCAGTGTCACCTGTCTCTGAGTTCCCAGAAGCAGTGGGAGGGATGAGCAGAGCTGCACAGCTGGGAATGGAATGTGGAAATGCTCCAGAGGCCGCAGGCAGTGGGCTGTTTCAGCAGGTGGAAGGGCCTCTACCACACACAGCAGAGACCAGACAAAACGGGGGCTGGTGGTTCCTCACCTCTCAGAGAAGAAAATACAGCCAAGCCTCTGACAGGGTCGTGCTGAGTGAGGCAGAGACTTGATGAATCCACCCCTGTGCCTGGGAGAGCTCCATGAATAATGCTCACTCAATGAGGAGACGGGGAGAATGCTTTATTTTCCCAGTCACGGCTCCGGCAGATCGCCTGAGGCTTTGTGAGGGCTGGTGGCTCAGTGGTTAACTCAGCCTCTTTGACATGCAACTAAAATTAAACTTGCAGGAGTCATCAGACATGACAGTGATTAAAACAGGAGAGAGGGCTCCCTGGAACCCTCCCCACACAAACAATGTTTGCAGGCTGCTGCCTTAAAGGCACAGACATACCTACGGGCAGCTGACCCTGAAACCGTGACACAAACTATTTCCAAATGCACGAGAAGTCTATTTAAAACCTGCCCTCTAACACGAATAGCTCTTTTTACTCGCAGGTAGCCCTCAGCCATCAGCTCTGGGCAGCGTGCCATGCTCTCAGGAATTACAGCACCTCAGGCACTCGCGCAGCTCTGCTTCTGGCACCACTGAACAGCTCGTGTGCCCTCGCAGTTATTCCCATGCCAGGCCCTGCACAGCAATGGGTTTGCTCCCCCCGACACACAGCAGCCTCTGGAGTGAAATCCAGCAGCTGGTTCTGAACAACTCACAGAAAAAACAGCAAACTGGCAGAGACCTGGGGTGCAGGAGCACAGAGGATGCAGTGACATCACCTGGATTAGAACGTGGCAAGGCCACGGTGACATTAGGGCAGCAACAGCAGGGGCAGCGCCTTCTGTGAGCGCAATCATTCAGTGCTTCTGCCTCAGTGATGGCATCTGGGGCAATAAAACACCTCGCAGCTCCACTGCGGGGCACAGGCACCAACCTGAGCGTGGGGAAGCACACTGGTGAGCTGTGCTCCCAGCACGGACTGAGTCTGAACTGTCAGAAAGAGCCTGACCAGCTCTGTGTGTCTGGGGGAGAGCTGGAGCCAGAGGAAAGGGAGTTCTGTGTGAAACTCTCAGGTTTAGTGACCATGGCTCAGGGGGCAGCACCAGGGAATGCTGTGTCCCTCAGGAATGGTCCCTGGGAAGCCCAGCTTTGTGCTGATGGTGCTCCGCACGTCTCCTCTGAAAAGCCTTTTGCAGGGAAGGTCTGGATCTGCCCACAGGGGGCTGAGCTACTGCTGCAACACAGAGAGAGAGGTCTGTGGGTGAGAAATTTGGAAATACCAGCTACTTATGGCTCACTCTGCACTTCAAGTGAGGCTCACTTCTTGTTATCCAAGAAATCCAACTCTTCCCAGGGTGTTTTGCACACATTAAACCTGCACCTACCAACGCTTTCCCTGGCCAAGGGAAGAGCCCGTCGCACCAAACCCAGCTCTGACACCGTGAGTTATCCTGGCAGGAAGCTGCTCAGTGTCAGTGTTTGTCCTGGAGAAGCCAGGAGGCTGGATGTGGAGGGAAAAGGTATTGACATGGAAAATTTCACCCACCTATTCCACACCACAACTGCATGGGGATGCTCAGTGCAGTGTCTTCTGCTGTGGGAAATGCTGGCAGGGTTAAATTTCCTACTGCTGAGCTTCCTGAGCTTCAGATCCTCTTATCCAGCACTAATGGAAGGAGTTTCAAGCTGTTTATGTGGGACACACTTTTTAGTGACCAATTAATAAGGATGCCAAGAGCTGTGTCCTCTGCCTCAAGACAATCCAACTAAATGCAGCAGGGAGTTCATAACCATGAGTTATCTTCTCAGACCACAAGATTGAATCTCTAAGGTAAAGTGTGAAAGGTAAGAAATACATGATTTATAATGTCAAATATTCTAGTAACAGAATGCTGAGTGGTTTGGGTTGGAGGAGATCTCAAAGACCATCCAGTTCCTACTCTCTGCCATGGCAGGTATACCTTCCAGTATTCCAGGTTGTTCCAAGTCCTATCCAACCTGGCCTTGGACACTTCCAGGGATGGGGCAGCCACAGCTTCTCTGGGCACCCTGTGCCAGGGCCTCCCCACCCTCACAGGGAAGTATTTATTTTCAATATTTAATCTAAACCTGCCCTCTCTCAGTCTGAATCCACTCCCCTTCCACACCCTTGTTGAAAATCCACTTCTCTTGCAGCTCCTTTAGGTCCTGAGCAGCCTAAACTTTCCAGCAAGCCAACCTGAAGTTGAGGATTGAGCCTCCTGTCCTTCCAAGTGGGATTTATTAAAGGAGCAGCGGCTCTCTGCAGCTTTGCCAGCTTGGGGCAGTGCTCTGCAAGTCACTCACAGGATCACTGATCTCTGCCAAGATGTCACAGACACCGTTTGTTCAGATCCACCAGGAGTATCTGCTGGACAAAATGTCTTACATCTCTAAAGCTCCCATGGAGTAACTACATCCTCCAGAAACACGAAGACAAATCACCTCTGGTCTCTGAGGCAAGCCTGGAACTGCTATAAATGGGTTTATTGACAAGAATTAGCTACTGCACAGGAACAAAACAGGCAAGGGAAGCAGCAAGAAATCTTACAAAATGTAATAAAAAGCCATGTAGCAGGAACAATATTAAGAATGCAAATCATGAAAATACACAAACAATCAATGCAGGTTGGAAAACCTGTTCTGGGGAGGAGGCTGGGTGAAATGACCTCCAAAGATCCTTTCCAAATTAAATCTGTCTGTAATTTGAAACTACAAATTATGCTTTTCAATTCTTTGAGTCACCAAAAAATCCAGAGGTCACCCTGAGGAGATGCCCATCCCAAATCCAAACTGAGAGAGTCTGGACAACCAAGTTGTAACACAGCACAGACCAAGCAGTTGCTCCCCCTGATGAAATCATCATTTACCAGCAGTGACTTCCTCCTCGGGACGTGAGTTCCTGACTTATCTGGAATAAGAAATACTCTGGGAAGATTCCCATCAGCTCTAACACTGCTGTCCTGACTCCACACTGCCGGAATTCCTGTGGGCATTTAAGACTGTCACCTCAACTTTAAAAGCTGAATTCTTAACAGCTGGGGGAATGTATCAATTCTTTAAGCACAGGGGGTTTTTTTTATACATTGCCCCAAATGTTTTGCCCCAAAATTTTGCTCTGATAGAGATATAACCAATGAACCAGCTGCAGGGGATTTATCTGCATGGATATTTCTTCTCATCTTCTTCCTTATCTGCTGTGCAATTGTTATTGCCTCACCCCACACGCAGAAGCCAAACTGACACTGTTCCTGTTCTCACAAACACTCCAGCAAAAATCTGAATGAGGCATCATTAACGCACAAAGCACCAGGGTTTGCAGAGCAGCACTTAATTAAGTGCAACTGTTCAATTTCTGTCACGCTGATTTGACAGAAATGATAACTCAGGGCCAGCTCAGATCCCAGATCCTGGCAAAAAGGAGCTGAGGGAAGAGTTTGGCCCTGCTGCCCTCCAGCCTGACTGTCACAAATGGGGTTCCCTGGGTGCTCAGTGACAGCAGGAGCCAGGGACGGCCCCATGCTGGGTAATTCCTGCTGGAACAGACAATTCTGCTGGAGTCAGTCAGGTTATTTTCAAAGCAAGCCTGCACTGGAATAACAGAATTGGGTCCCAGCTCAAAATGATCCCGTGAATCTCTCCCCTCCCTGGACAAGGTGTAGTGTCTCTTGGCGAGCTGAGTTTTGTCCTGTCCTTTAAAGCAGCTCCCACGTCACTGTCAGATCAGTGAAATAATAAACGTGGAGGAGGAACTGTGAAAGGAATTGTCAGGGAATGTGAGGTACTTCCAGGCCCTGGAGACAGATTAGATGTGGTTTTCCTCAGAACTGGCCAGGGTGAAGCTAAGCCAGCCTGGCCCTCCTGCAGTGTTGGTGGTTGCACTGGATGATTTCTCCGGGTTCTCCCTTAACCTTGTGTTTCTCTGATATCCCAGGGGCTGCTGAAGAGGGATTTATAAATTTCCAGCAGGAGGAAAGGGCAGTTTGCATCCTGCTGAACTTGCTCAGCACACAGATTGAGCCATGGTCTTCCACATGGAAACCACCTCCTCAGCTCTGAGCATCTTTCTTCTCAGCTAGGGGCTGGTTTGTACCCAACCCTGCTGTTCCATCATAAATGGACCAGGACAGATCAATCAACGGCCTGATCCAGGCAAGAACACAAAATATAGAGATATTAAACAATATAACAGCAAGATTACACACAGATGATTGACCTTTTCAACTGATTAAAAAAACCCCTTTAACAACCAAGTATCCGTTTATTCAGCACACATCACTCATCTGTCAGCCTCCTGCGAGCTATTTAGGAATGAGGATTTCTGCAGCATGACCTTTCTCCTGCCTCCTGCCACCACGGTGCTCTCAGCCCTCAGGAATGAGGCTCTTTAAAGGGATACTGCCACCACGGAGCCTACCTGAATTTTTTGATTGGAGACTGCTTTTCCTGCGCAGTTGCAAGGTGCCCGGAATAATAAATGGGAAAAATCATAATGTTCCAGTTTGTTGAGAACCAAGTCATGAAAAAGGGACAGTCAAAGGTCTCAAACGTGATTTTGACGAACTGCGTGGTCCCAACCCAGGAGGAAGAGACGGATAAAATGATCAGGAATCTCCAGATTAGCTTGAGAAAGGTGGATGTGCAAGACTGGCAGCGTGTCTGTCCTTCAGCTTCTTGGCTGCTGCTCTCTGTGTGCGTTTGTGCTCCTTCTTCTCCTGGAAAAGGAAGAAAAAAGAAGGAAGAATAGGAAAAGAGTTGTACATGCAATGAATGCATTCAAAACAATTCTTGGCAAAACCTCCCATTCTGGTCCAAGTCACAAATCAACCCTTGCCTTCTCCCTGTGACTCCTCTATGTCCCATAAATACTGCAATCCTGCATGAAAATATTTTAATAATACCATCTCTGTCACTTCAAGGAGGCAGAAACAAAACACAACCACAACACTGAGGGCTGAGGTAACAGCGTTACAAATAAGCTGTTGTCACTATTTGCTTTATCAGCCCTTCATCCCCACTGCCAGCAAACCTCCAGAATAAAAATACATCGACATCAGGGAGTCAATCACTGGGCATGTGTGCAACACAGGAGCTCTCTGAGCCTGCAGGTCTGGAGACAGGAACAAGTTCATATTCCTCAAGACTTTAACTCCAGAATCACTTTTTTTATTTGAGAGCTGGGATGGGGGAAAAAAGAGTTTGGTGGGTTTATGTACCCAGCAGAGAAAGGCTTTTTGCAGTCATGTCGGTGTACTCACATGTTTGAAGTTAAAAAAGGACCCAAGTGCAGCTTGGCATGACTGGAAATAAACCTCTGCACATGAACCAGGGGCAAGCGGAGAGCTGGCGTCTCCCATCTTAGCATGGGGGTTTCCACACCCAAGTGCAGATTTCCCAGCACAAGTGGAGAGAGTTTATCCTCACTGACTGGTGTCCTGCTCTCCAGACACATCTCCCAGAGGTGCAGCCCATCATCCCTGTTTTGGTTTCCTAGACCCCAGCTGAACACAAGGAGCACGAATGCTGCTGTCACTGAGCTCCAACCATTCACCCTTTACAGCACATCACACCAGTTCGGCAGAAAAATGGGAAAATCTTCTCAAAATCATGGCCTGGAGCTATTCTTAATTATTCTTATCAATTATCAGTCACATTAATACATAATGTGATATAGATAAGAAACAATATGATTTTGAGAGAAGCTACAGAAGCACTGAGTGAGGGAATACACTGTCCTATATTCAATTTTTATGTGACAGAAGTATCCTTTCCCACTCAGGATTAATTTCCTTTTATATTAATGTTTTTGCTACAGTCATAAAGAAATGTCAAACTGGAGTTCCCAGTTATTACTTCAAACCAACATTACACATAAAAAAAAGGATTTATAATGGCAAGGAGTGCATTTGCAATCAAGAATTCTCCCAACCAGGACACGGAGCTTTTTGTAGTTGTAATTGTGTGATGTGGTTTTTTTCCTAAAAATAAAACAATCTGTATTCGGTAGCTCCATTGTTTAGTGGTGAATCAAGAATTTAAATAAAATTACAGGTTTATTAAAAACATGCAGAGGATAATCAGCCCCGGGTCTGAAAAGGCAAGCATCCTTTTAGCATTCTCCTTGGCTGCTGAGAGAAAATAGGTATTTTTATGGTGCTAATAATGACTGACATCTATTGAAAGGTAAATTACAGTTTATTTGCACATTAGAATGGCTTATAAAGAACATATTATAGTAGCATCCACTTGCAGGTCTTCCTGCTAAGTAAAACTACCATGCAATTAGTCCTTTTTTCAGCTAACACTTAAAATAATCACACAATGATAGAAGATTAAAGCACTTTTAGCCATGCTTTCTATTTTCCAATTACAACATAATGATGCAACTGGTGTCATTATGGATGACACCGCCACCAGCATTTGACGTGGATGTCACAGTCCCAGGTCTGAACGTCAGGGAAAGGCACAGCAGCACACACTTGCTGCAAGACCTACCTTGGATTTAAAGTCCTGGGTAAGTTTTTATAAATAAATGTACAACTAAATGTACAGCAGGGAGCTGCTGTAAGTGGTTAATCAGTGGGATTCATCCCATGTGATGCAGTTAGCAAATAATCGTGTGTTCAGGATGAACTTGTTGTCTGGGGCCTCTTTATATTTAATGATAATGGAAAGGCAGGGTGAGAGGGGAGCTGATTCCATCCTCATCTATCTACATCATCCCACACCTAAGCTCACTGGAGACACTTCACTCTAGACCAGATACCTGCAATTAACTTAAATGAAATTGTGATTGATCCCAATGACAGAGTAGCTTGACAGCCGCTTTCAAAATCGACGGGCTGTGCATAGCTAATTCCTGGCCAAAGAATTAAAAGGACAAGATAAGAAATATCCTTCAAAATAATGACAGGGCTTGGACTCAAAGGCACAGGGTGAGCAGGCACACAGCTCCTATGAAAGAGGTTTAAGGATTTCCAGGTCATGAATGTGAGGCTGGAGCAAGCACCTGTGTTTGGACACCAAATGATAATGAGGAGAAAACAAACTGATCAGCCAAAGTGGCTGGGAGACAGAATTCTACAAGGCAGCAGAAATCCCTGGTGTCTGCATTTAGATGGGACTGGAACAAACCAAGAGACTGATCCTGGGCAGAGCACAGAGATAAGGCTGAAAGGACAGGCAGGAATGCAGATCACACTGCAGGGGACACGGGGAGATGGCACTGGCCAACAGCAAACTGGAAGGCACTGAGCAGAACATCCCTGCACAATCCGATTGTTCACAGTGCAATTCTTGCTGACAAGACGGTCACAGAAAAGCCTTTTGCTTGCAGTTTTCCAAAGAGTGAGATGAGGAAAATGAAAACCCACAGCTTTTCATCAGAACTCTTTTGGCTACTTGGCAACTACACCCTAGAAAATTGTCTTTTTTTTATTTGTTTACCTACTGCGTCAGTCCTACTTAGACCTCTCTATGAGGAAGGGAAGATGAGGATAAAAAGGGAAATTAATGAATGCAAAATAAATGTTTACAAGAGTATGATGTCCAGGCACTACTCCAGTGGCCTAGAGCCCTTCCTTGGAGAAGATGGATTCTGATTTTCATGTACCTTAGTGCCACCACGCACAGTTATTTCAGCCTGATAAATGGAAAAATGAGATTTGGCTTTCTGGTATCTTATCTGTGATCTTAACTGCAAGATGCTGCATCATCCTCCCTGCAGCAATGATCACCTCCAATACTGTTCCAAGGCTTTCCATCAAGAGAGCACTCCTGGAGCACGAGATCCCTCTGTTTTTCAGCACAAGAAGGACAAGGGTGACTCCTGCTGCCATCGGCACTGAAGTGACAAGAGGAAGGTTCAGATCCCCCAGTTCCAGTGTGCAAGGGACATCCAGCCTGTTCTTCCTCCCCTTTTTGCTCACAGGATCTACACAGGCAGTCTTCCAAAGAACTTGGGCAGTTACTTCCTTCCCAAAAGCTTGGAGAGTTAAATTATTTCCCTCATTTAAAGTCTCTCCTCCTCCACAGTGTGGTTCAGCAGCCTCGCAGGCCCGTGGCTGCACACTGTAACTGCTCCCATCCCATCCCTGCAGCTGCTGGATGGACGCTGTGGTGAAGAGGTCAGCATTCACCACACCTGCAGGTTCATTTGGGCTGAACTTCTGCAGGAAAGTGGGTGACGGAAGCCCTGAGGTGCAGCTGACCGGTGATCTGAACTGGGATGCTCTTCCCTAGGAATCCTTCCACCTGCTGCTCCTCTTCCTCTCCATCGGCCCATCCATGGCGCGAGCTGAGGTTGTCACTGTCCTTGAGAAGGAGCTCTCAGGGGCCCTGGTCTGTGGCCGGACTGAAGCTGAGGAGACACAACCACTCTGTGAAATCTCCCCGTGTGCCAGGGCTCACACCAGCTCTGAGGATCCTGCCGGGCACCTCACGCGTCATGTACCTGTGAATCCCAGGCCCAGGCCGCCTTCCCGCCTCACCCCCAGGCTCGGCAAGGACCTGCTCGGGCTCTGCTGCTCGCAGCACCACAAACCAAACCTCAGCATGCTCGGGCCCTGCCCCGTCCCTCCGGAGACAGAGGGAAGGGGCCTCCGGCAGGCACGCGGCGGCGCCGGGAGTGCGGCTGTGGTTCCTACCTGATCTGCTCTGCCTCTCGACTCTGCTGTGCCGACAGATTCCCGAGGGACTTCGATTCTGCAGCTCAAGAATGGGAGCAGCAGAATCTTCAGCAACAGATAGAGGGGAGAGCTGCCTAGTCATGCCTCTGTGTCTGCTGGGGCAGTTGCCTCCTGGCTTGCATTGGATGACAGATGATCGTGAGGCACCTGAGAAGAAAGAGTTTGCATCAGTTTTGGCTGGAAAGTCCCCGGAGGAACGCGGGGCTTTCACACAGGCTGGCAGCGGAATGCAAACAAAAGGAAGCGCACGGCAAAAATGCAGGATTCAGCTCTGCTCAGGAGAAAGCAAATAAGTGAGTAAATTAATACTTAACTCTCTCCCCCCTTACAGACAAAAAGGTGCTGCACTGAACCAGTCTTCCCCCTGAAGGAATGAGAGCCCCATGCTGCAGTAAATTCTCAGCCCCACGGCTCCGTCCGCAGGGTCTGCACAGTCAAAGGAATTTGTACTCACGTGGGCCCCTTCCTGAGCACTGACACTGACTCAGGCCAAAGGAGAGGTCACCATTCCCCCTTAGGGTGGGAAGGAGGGCTGAGGGTTGTCTCTAGAGGAGAGCTCCCTCTTTCCACACTCCAGAATGATCCTGGAGACTCTTGTACAGAATGACGCCCTGGTCACTCACAGGTCTTTTGGATGAAGATTTCTGCTACAGGACTGAAGATGCTGATTTTAAGTCTTTACAGACACCAAACCAGAATCTCCACATCTTCAGAGAAGTTGCTTTCTCTTCTTCTGCTCCGTGCAGACAACTCCAAGTTGTGACATTTCCCACGGAGGCTGGACAGAGGCACGAGGCAGCAGAGAAGACCCAGGTCCCAGAAACACCAGTGGTAGCAGATGAAAAATTTTCCAGTGAGTAGGACACCACAGTTAATGAGTAAGAGCTTGAACGGCTGGATTAAGAATCAGGAAACAACAGCAAGGAGCACAGTGCTGGAATCCATCAGTGACTGGTGATCGATGGCAGATGGGCTCCCACATTTACTGAAGGTGTCTCTGTGAGTGGTCAACACATGAGCAGCACAAGAATCTTCTTCTCCAGCAGAAAGCCAGGATGAGAGGCCCTTCTAGCAAGCATAACTGTGTGTTCATGGCCAGCTGAGGCCACCCACCGCTTGTTTTACAGCTGCCACTTCAACTGGTGAGCGTCTCACCTAAACTTGTGGAAGATTCCCATACCCAGAGCAGCCACTGACCTTGCCACGACTTGGGAGGATTTAATATGATAATCCCAACTCTTTCATATTGAAAGGAATACAAAAATAGACACAAACCTCATGTGAAGATGCCACGTGTGCAACAACTATGGCAGAAATCCCAGAGGGGGACATTGTTTGTTGCAACATGAGCCATCCCAGTACACTTTGAGCAAAAACATCAAACCCAAATACTACCTGAAAGTATATTCCAAAGCAAGGGCTGTACCCAAGACTCAAGAATCGAGACAGGACTCTTGCCAGAGGGTTCATATAATCCTCCATGGACTTCAAGCTGTTTTGGGTTCACCAAGTCTAACGAAGATTGATGTGTAAAATATGGAATTATACAGAAAAAAAAATCTCACAGCCGATTTAGAGCCTGCAATGCTAAATTTTACCCACCAAGTAGACAAGTGACTGAACCAGCAGCTGACCCTCTCCAGAAGATCTTTCTCAAGATACTCTTCCCGTTCTTCTCTGTCCATTATGAGGGAACTCTGACTCAAGGGGGACACCCAGGTTTAGATTCCAACTCACCAAGAAGTCCTACAAATCCAATCCATGCAGTAAACAACCCACACTCTGACAGCAGACCCACAAACCTGCTTTGAAAAATTAAGACCTACAAGCTAAGCAAGTGAAGCGCTGTGTCACCTCTCCTCAAGTTTTGATGGGCATTACTTCCTGTAGAGCTTTTTAGAGCTCTTCTTCTGAAAACATCTACCTTTCACCTTCATGTATTTGCTATTTATTGGAGAAAACAATGATCTAACAGGCACACAACTCCCTGCAAGACTTTGTTCCATTTGTTTCAAAACTCCAAGAGCCACCTCTCCCACTGGTCAAATAACAAGAACATCACCTACTTCCTAAGACTTAGTAAGCATCTTGCAAGTTCCTCTTGCGAGTTACACCTTCATTTGTCATCTGAAATTTAGTCCCAGCCTCCACAAGGTTAAGCCAATCAGTACTTTTGGGGCAAAATATTCAAAAAGGCATTTCCGATTTTTCAGGTCCACAGTTTAAAGAGAATTGTTTGCTTACTGCCTATCCTCAGAGAAGAAGCCACCGAGGTGGCTGGCTCCATATCACTCATTTTCGTGTTCATAATTTAAAGAGATTCCTTTATGTTGAAAGACATATGTCTCAATTCAGATTCATTTCAGAACAAGATCAATATTCACATTATACTCAGCAGAAGTCTAGCAGGTGACCTGCAACCAGAATCAGGAAGCCTATTTTTCCTCACATGCAAAAAGAGCTCTGAGTTATTTCTATCTGGTGCATCAGAGCAGCATGAATCTTCTCCTGTGCATTGACAAACCCAGCAGGTGACACCAAAACTGTAATTCAAGAGATTGCATTAAACCGAAAGTCACTGCTTGATTTACTGAAATTTTCTTCCCTTATACCTGAAGCAATCAGACAGTGCAGCCATTTATCAATATTTCATTGTTACAGCCAGAAAGCCTGGGACACCCAATGCTGCTCAATCTGAAGATATTTTAAGGGTATCTGCTGACAGGAGGGGTGAAGAGATAATGCTGGGCTCACTTTTCAAACCTGGAAGCAGCAGCAGGGACAGCACACCTCCATGTGCACAGCTGAGCAGGGAAACCTCCCAGGTGGGCCGCGTTATCCCACGGGAGAGGAAGGGGAGGCAGAGCTCCTGGAACTCCGGTTCTGTGTCTCACTCCACAACTCTCAGCTATGCAGGAGCAGGGATCTGCACAGACCCTCCAAATTTGGAGGGATCTGGAGCTGCATTTTCCATTGAACTTCCATACAGGGAATAAGAGAATCACAGAATGGTTTGGGTTGGAAGGGATCTTATAATTATCCAGTTCCAACCCCTTGCCATGGACAGAACATCCTCCATTGGACCAGGCTGCTCCAAGCCCCATCCAACCTGGCCTTGGACAACCACCCCAAGCAGAGATGCCAACACAGGGTGTGACTTTTCACACCGTTTGTGGCTTTAGCAGGGATGAATCACAGGCTGAGAACAAATCTGCATTTTGGGCATCATTTGCTATCTTAAGAGAGCGCTTCTTGAAGATATTGGGAAAAAAACAAATAGGAAAAACCTTGCCAGAGTGTCAGATCCTGCTGCCAGAAGTGTTCCTTGGAGGCTGTAACCCAGCGTCAAAGCAACACTCTGCCAATGGGATCGACCAAAGAGGAAAGGGAGAACTGGAAAGTACCACACATGATTGTATCCAGCACATCTTAATGCACAAAATCCACCTGGATTACTTTTCATTATTGAATAAAAACAAATCCATGCTCTTTCCCATTTTTAATGATTATTTTTAGTTTATTAATCTGTTTCAGCAAATCTATTTCCTTGCCCTGCATAGGTAGTGCTTTATAGCTTAAGAAGTGAGGCCGTTTCTCTGCACATGGACACCGAAGGGAAAGCAGTAAGGGGAACACGTGGCTTTCCACATGACTCTAACAAAGTCTGTCCCCACCTTGCATTAATTATTATACACATATCCCAGCGTACTTTGATTTAGCAAGGTAATCATTCTTGGGACTAACCTAAACCATGTGATTAATATCACTCAAGCCCAGCCTTTCCATGTCCTTTAGCGCCATTCTGAGTCCCAGCTGGGGGAGGAGGTGACCACCACCTGCTGCTGCCATCGTGTCCACTCCAGTCAGGGAGAAGAAGCCCATGCTGGTCCTCAGAAGCATTTTCACCAACCACCTGTGAGCAATGCACAGCTCCCCTGCCCCTCTGAAAGGTGCAATACCTGACTTGTGGCTTTCTGTTCATGTGGCAGCTCACACAGTGAGAAAACGTGTCCTCACCTTGGCTACAAAAATCCCTTCACTGTTTTCCAGGGGGCTGGAGAGAAGGATTGCACTCTGAGGCTCCAAACCGACTCTCTTCAGATCATCTTCAAGCATACGACATCTTTAGCACGTGACAGCAGCGCTTGGAATGAAAAACCCAACCCATGCCATTTCATTTGGACAATGTTTCTGGTCTCGCAGCTGCCACTAAAAGTGGATCACAGAATATCCTGAGTTGGAAGGGACCCGCAAGGATCACAGAGTCCAACTCCTGGCCTTGCACAGGACAGCCCCAGGAACCCAACCCCGTGCCTGAGAGCATTGTCCCAGTGCTCCCTGAGCTCTGTCAGGCTTGGTGCCGTGATCACTTCCCAATCACCCTGTGCATGAAGAACCTTTTCCTAATATCCAGCCTGAAGCTCCCCCGACCCAGCTGCCTGCTGTTCCCTATGGTCCTGATTGAATGCATTGCCAGTTAAATAATCAATGCAACACAAAAATGCAGTCCTGGAACTAAATTCTATGGCCAGACCATCTTAGAATTGATTGTGTCTTTTCTCTTCTTTTTTATCCAACTGCCGTGATGGAAATTTAGAACCTCTCAACCAGGTACCTGAATTCCCTCCCAAAAGCCATCTGTGCATTCACAACACTGCATTAATGACACGAAGTGTTGGCTCATTTCGAGACAGCAACATCTGGCTTGACGGGATGCGCCACAACACATTCTCTTTATTTCATTACACAATAAAATCGATGGTTAAATAGGTGATGGAAATGAGCTGAACAATTTCTACGTGTTATATTCCCAAAGCCCTGCAGAGCACTGATCACCTGTGGCTACCAACACAGCCAGGACAGAGAGCAGCTTTGCCAAAAGGCCACTCAAGGCACCTACAATCTGCCTTTTACTCGTGCAGCATTAAAACAGACTTATTTTCCTGTGTCCTCAAAATCCCAGCTCCTGATAGATCATTGTTTCTGCACTGACAACAGGACGTCTCTGCTGCACTGCCACGGAAACAATCGCCGGGCTCTGACAGATGGATGGAGGCAGGAGCAGGTCTGGTGTGGTGTGGAAAATACGTCAGTTGAATGTTCCTGCTAAACTGGGCCCTGGAGAAAGAGCTGCCAAGGTTCCTTTACCCTACAGAGGTACCTGCAGGAGTGAGCTCATGGCCCTGCTCACGCCCCACGAGCCCAGCATTCCCAGAACCCAGGTATGAGTTCCTCCTGAGCAGCCACATCACCATCGGGAGGGCTGGAGGCTCTCACGGCGAAATTCTGCCCTTCCTGATGCTCAGCAAGGAGAAGCTGAGGTGAGTTTTGCAGCCAGGGAAACATGGGACACCCACATCACCATCGGGAGGGCTGGAGGCTCTCACGGCGAAATTCTGCCCTTCCTGATGCTCAGCAAGGAGAAGCTGAGGTGAGTTTTGCAGCCAGGGAAACATGGGACACCCACAGACAGGGGGTTGAGCAGTGCTGCTGTTGGGAGAGGTGAAGAGAGCTGCTTCTGTCCATTTCACAACAAAACCTCATTAGCTTGGATTAGCCACGGCTTTAATTGAATTGTTTGCTACTGATAGCACACAGCTGGGAGCAGGGCGTGCAACACCATCCATCCACAGCGACTGACGTCCGTGGCTTATTTTCTCCCAGCCCCTGCCTGTGAAATCAAATTCTGCCCTTCACTGCACTGGTGCCAACCCACAGCAAGCCAGGAGAACCAGCCCAGGGGTCTGGGCACACTCATTGACAAACCTGAGGACAACAGCTGGGAAGTTAAACCTGAAAGGCAAACTCTCCCCAGCTTTTAATGAGTTCAGAACCAACAATTTGACCACGTACATGAAGTCATGATTACATTTCCTAAAGCCAAGCAAAATCAGGAAAACAAGCAAACACTGTTTTGCTGACAGCGTGCTACGCAGGTCTGAGGAATAAACATCTCTTGCTCAGTGAAGAAAATTCCTTTCAGCAAGTCTCAGGCACTTGGAGATAATGTCCTCCATTTAAACACTGCAATGGTCTCTGTGTGTTAGTAATGCACAGATGTCTGTTCAGAGTGATGCCTTGTTCATTTATTATTTGCTTGTTCTGGAAGTTTTTATGTTTGAAGGAGATAAGAAGGTTACAATAATATTTTTTTTTTTGTCCTAGGGGAAAAGATTTTCCGATTATAATGAAAAACAAATGACTCAGTGATGGCGTACAGCATTTCTCTTGTACTATGATTAACTATTGTCAAGAGCAGAAAGCAGAAAAAGCAGATATTTTTGTTGTGGTTTACTAGTGACATCCATCAGCAATTTCTGCCAATTATCCCTTCAGTGTCTGTACACAGCCCTCACTCCAGATCAGCAGACAGCAGCTTAGCTTACAACCAGGAATCTCAACAACTTCCACGTGCCCTCCCTTGCTTGCAATAAAATTAACAAAGAGAGGGAAGGGGAGTAAATAACTTATATTTCACATCCTGTAATTCACTTAGTGCCTGATCAAGGGATGTGCCACTCTACATCCTTGCACCTCATTACGCTTCCAGAGCAGCAGTTCCACCTGTTTGTCAGGGGAGAGAATCCAAGTTAGTAAAAAAAAATCTCCCCCAGACCTGCATCTCCTTGGCTTTGTGATGGGAACAGTGCTGGGAAGAAGCCCCAAGGGGCAAACTTGTGATTTAGGGCCCAGACTGCTGAAAAAATAAGGACCTTGATTCCCCTCATAGCTACGGTCTGGAAAAGAAACACAACAATCTAAATCAATATATAAACAGCAAGAAAACCTGGCAGTACCTGGATAGACTGAGGGTAAGACAATAAATCAAAAAGATATGCCCAACTCTGCCAACTGCAAAACCACAAGTTAGCCTTGAGCAAAAGAAATAAAAAGAACTAATGGGAAGGGAGCTGAGTGCATCTGCATCTAACACCATGAGACCTGGCAACTTAAGGAATTCAGAATTAAATTAAAATGGCCGGGAATGGGCCGGACTATGTGAGTGTATGGTCCATGTCAGTGGCAAGAACACCCTGAGATTCCACTCAGCCTTGGCACTACAGCTGTGCCTGCTCCCAGCTGCTCCTGTTGATTTTGGGCTGCACTGCCAAGGTGGAAGCTCCACCACGCTGCTGTCTCAGGGCCTGGCATGATCTGAGAGATGAAACCTGCAGGCAGAGCACCAGTGACATCTGTTCTTACAGCCTTTGGGGTTTGGGAGAGGCTCCCGCAAGCCAAGCTGCAGTATTTGTACACACTGGCTGTGCTTGGGATGGAAAGACAGTGAGATCTGCACACATGGTACCTGCAAATGCACCAGGTTAATGCTAGAATTGGTAGTAGTGACAACGGGATCATAGAAGGACAGAATGGTTCGAGTTGGAAGAGATCTTAAACACCATCTCATTCCAACCCCCTGCCATGGGCAGGGACACCTTCCACCATCCCAGGTTGCTCCATGTCCCGTCCACCTGGCCTGGAACACTGCCAGGGATCCAGGGGCAGCCACAGCTTCTCTGGGCACTCTCTGCGAGGGCCTCACCACCCTCACAGGGAAGGATTCCTTCCTAACATCTCATCTAAATCTTTTTCAGTTAAAACCGTTCCCCCTTGTCCTCTCATTATCTGCCACGTAAAAAGTCACTCTCCCTCTTTTTTATAAGTGGGAAAGAGCTGCTCAATAAGTTGCACAAAGGCATCTCCTCCCACACCCCCAGACCCCCACAGCCGACTGCTCGTCTCTGAGATGGGGCTCCCCTCATTAATTGCTCCAAGTTTGATGCCTCTGCATGCAACCCTGACAAATGCAAGCCTGCAAATGCATCCTTCTGCACATCAGCTCCACGTTCTGCTGCAGAACCTGCTCTGAGATGGAAGCTCTCGTGCCAACCAGCGAATGTGCTGTGCATGGTCTGCATCCAGCGCTGTGTCCTAAAGCCTCTGACCAAGGACAGCAGCACTAAGTGGATCCAGGCTGCATCATCCCTGATGTTCTGTAGCTGCAGCTATTTAAAAACAACAATAAAACCAAAAAAAGATCTTGGCAGGAAGCATGTGAACGTGATACTGGATGTAGGCAAGCTGTGGACTGCCTTTTCCAGAGCCCTGAGTAAAGGCCACTCTAGAGATCTTCTCAAATTCTTTTTTTCTGAAGTAAGTGGCTCCTGTTTGTATTGCTTTGGACCAAGGCCTTTCCTCAAAACATACAAAAAAAATTATTAGACAAACCCAAATCCCTGTTTAAACTTTTGTTTTATCTACAGTTTATTGAAAGTATAGTTTAAAACAGAAATATTTTTTTGCATTTCAGCATGACTCAAACAAATTTATCACTGCCTTTTTCTAAGCATGGATCAGGAATTTCATTGATCTGACACCAAAAATAAAACTTGAGCAAATGTATCACTGCCTCTTTCTAAGCATGGACAAGGAATTTCATTGGTTTGACACCAAAAATAACACACCAGCACCACTGTGGGAGTGTCAGAACAGATCCTGGGAAAGAGGCTTGTTTGAGAACATCTGTGGTGGAACTGGCAGCTGAAACATGCATTTTGAAACGCAGTGGCTACTCACATTTTAAAGTTACTGGGCATGACAGAGCACTTAGAATTTGAAGGAATGCAGGAGAAAGTGCTGCAAATGAAGAATGATTTTTATATGTTGAAATCAAAACTTCTACAACACAAAATGACCTAAAAAAGAAAAATAAAAAAAGAAAAATATTTAGAACATCCATTTGGAGCAGAATGTTTCGGACTGAATTCTGCTGTCAGAAAATCTTGCCGGTATCTCCACTGAGAAACAAACGCCGTGTTGAAGTCTCGTCATTAGCCAGGACAGCTCTGGAGTCAGAGCACACTGACCTCCCTGGGGAGGGTATGGACATCTCCTCCTCCTGCACAGAACCTTCCCCAGGCCAGGAGCCTCCGCTTTTTACTCCTTCCTTACCCCCTGATCATGGTACCCAGCACACGGCCTGGGAAGGGCAGGACCAGGCACACAAATACTCTCCCTCCACACCCTGAATGTCACAGAGAGCAAATTCCTCAAATTCCTGGCCAAGAGCTGCTGGGGGGAGCCAGGCCAAGCAGCAGAGGATGAGGAGGCAGCACAGGGGCTCCCAGACGTGTGTCTGCACCCACTGCCCAGCCAAGCACAGCCTGTGCCAACAAATGACTCCGTGAGAGCACGGGGATGGATCCAGTCCCTGACACAGCTCCTGGGAAGAGAAACTGATTTCAGTGAGCTTTGGCTCAGCCCCTGGAGCTATGATGGGGATACTCCCACACCAGAGTACTCTGTGAGGAGGGGGGAGTTGGACTGATGGATGTTTTTATTCAGGTGGAGCCAACACCTCCTGTCTGAGGGAACAACACTGAACTTAAGATCCTTTGTTTCCTCATTGCAGAGCCAGAGCTTTATTTTAAGCTTTTGCTTACACAAACACTCCTCTGAGACCACCTCAGTGACAAGTTCTGAGTGAGACCTCTGGGACGCACACATTCAAAGGGACATCCTTTGCTGCATCAGACTACAGCGCTTTTTCCCCCTCCAGATATACCTGACCCAATACCAACTCAAGCCATCTCAGGATTCACTGGCCTGGGATCAGATCATCTTCCCATCACTCCAGCACTGACTGAGCAAGATAAACACAAATTAT
This sequence comes from Pomatostomus ruficeps, assembly GCA_013400735.1. NCBI lineage: Eukaryota > Metazoa > Chordata > Aves > Passeriformes > Timaliidae > Pomatostomus > Pomatostomus ruficeps. The sequence continues at coordinate 39,538 of VYZT01010550.1, forward strand.
TTGAATCAAAGCTGCACACCATCCCATTAAAAAACCCCTCTGCTATAAATATCATAATGAGTTGCATCAGATGTGCTTCCAACCGTTTCACAGTTTATACACTTTACTCCAAAGCAAAAGGTTAACAATCTATAAAAAAAAAAAATCCCCTGAAAATTAATCTTGTCATTGCTAGAATTTGGTGGCACTTCCAAAAAGAAACAGACATTCCCAGTTAAACTCTCACTTCTACTTTCACTGCCGTAAATCAAGAGCAGCTCCAATGAAAGCCATGAGGCTGCTTTGACATGAAGTTGTTGTGAAAGGAATTTACACCCAGGACAGTCCAGCTATCACTTCTATGTATCTCATTAATTAATAATTACAATATAGCTTCTGCTTTCAAGAAACGCTGCAATAAGTCCAGGCTGGTTCACGGATCTCCCAAGCTCCAAAAAAGCAGCCGCCACACTGACAGACAGCCCCGCAACACTTTGGGTTTGTATTTGTATTTATTTCCTACACAAACTATCACCTCCCCTGGCTGACGGGCGCCTCCGGGGAGTGATTCACTGCGGCTCCCTCAGACACCGATGTGGGGAGGTGAATCAGTGAATCACCTCCCGGAGGTGCCCAACTCTCCTGCTGGCTCCAGGAGGCTCCCACCACTCTCGGTACTCACCAAGGTTTATATTTAGATGGATGTGGATGAACCCAAGCCTGGCTGGCTCAGTCTCAGGCCGTGGCAGCACTGCAGTTGATGCTTTAAGGGCTGGTAAAAGTAAGAGGCAGACCCAGCAGTATAGGGAAAAGGGCATTCCCTTGGTTTTAGTAAGATCCTAAGTGCACAACTCGTCACAGGTGGGAACATGCAGAGCAGCACCCCCTGGGTACAACGCGGATACAATTTTCTGGACCTCACAAATGAGCAGATCTACCTAAAATCCCCAATGAGAAAATTAACAAATGAGGTAACTGTCCCCCATTCTAACTATGCCCCCCTCACAGAGACTACAGCCTAGTTTGAAAAAACCTGTTCCAGAGAGGAGGCTCCGTGCAAGGCTGGAGCCTCTGGTTTGGAGACACTCGGGATGTTCCGTCTGCGCCCCTCAGAGAAGCCCCAAGCTGAGCTCAATCTCAGCCTCCAAGGGTTCTCCACATGTAGGGCTGAGGGACAGGGAGTGTTTGTGAAGGGGACAAGGAAAGGGAAAGGGGATAAAAATGTATAAAAAGGGGATATAAAGAAAAGACAAAAACGATCAGGTATCACACTGCATTGAGCACACGATTCAATTTCCTTGCCTTAGAAACTAATTAAGCACATTTGAGGGAGGGTGGGTTAAAGGAACATTTTCCAGGTAAGCAGCTGGGGCAGCAGTAGGTATTTATCACTGTATTGCTGCATTTTGCAGTCCCAGGAGACATGTCCATCTGGTTTCCCCACTGCCCTTGAGGTAACAGCTCTGACAGGTCTCATCCCTGCCTTTCCACGATGGCATTTTTGGGATAGGTCCCCTCCATGCAGTGTCCATGCTGGGGAGTGGGGCTGGCCAGGCTGAGCTGAAGATGTTCTCGAAAGGATTTGGTGGCTGTGGTGCCAGCTTGGCACACACCTCACCTCCTCCCACTCACCCGCGTGCCAGCCCTTCCAGACAGCTGTCTCTGCTCCCTTTCTTTCCACAAGAGCAGCACTTCCTGACCACTCATCTCTAAGCACTGGGTGTATTTTCACTACCACAGGAGCCTTCTTGCCTGGATTTCACTCCGCTCTCCAGGAATCAGCCATTCCTGTGGTTTGATCAGGAGGTATCTAGGAAGGCACAAACCTCAGCTGTGCGAAAACTGCCCACACAGAGCACACTGCTCCCCTGCTTTCCTCCCAGCACACAGCTGCTCTGGAATCTCTTCCACATGCCCTCCCCACGCTTGGGAAGGAGAAGGGGAACAGATGCAGTGCTCTTGGGAAGCTGGCTGCGCTATGCCATTAGGATTCTTTGGGAATTCATGCTAAAATCTTTGCTGGGCTGTAAAACCGGCTGCACACACACATTTAATGTATGGGGCCAGCATTAATTCAGCTTGGCCAACTCCATCCCAAGCAAGAACCTTTCCATTTGCAGCCTGTTGGATATGACAAGTGCTGTCAGGTAGTCACTTCCAGTCTACTGCCCTTTCTCCTTATGAAGACTGGATTTTCCCTCCCTGAGGAACCAGGCAGTGCAGTTCTGACACTGCTGCTGCAGCCCAGCACGGGCAGAAGGTTCAGGCAGGCCTGACTGAGGCACCTGGCAGCTGCTGGACTGGTGAAGCTGAAGGCAACCACAGCTTGTCTTGGATCCCTGTGGGATAGGGACAATCTTTAATTCTCTGCATTCACCACCCAGCGTGACACGAGCCCGCTCTGAGCCCTCAGGAAATAAAGAGCAGCAAATCAGCCCATTTCACCAGCAGAGCCAGCTCACCTGGCCGTAACGCTGCTCCTAAAAAAGCAGGTGAGGGCATGAATGCCAATATCACACATCCCAAAGCCTGGTGCTGTGCAGCAGCAATAAGCAGTCAGCTCCTCTAACTTCCCTCAAGGCATTTTCCCTCAAGGAAGAGACACCAGGTAACTACCAAGCCTGCAGAATTCTTAATATCACACACACAATTCTGAGAAAAACAACACAAACTGCTGCCTGCTCTGTCAAACCCATGCCCTGTTTGTAACTGAAGGCAGCCTGAGCCAGGGAGATCGAAGAATGGAAGTCACGCTCTGCTGGCCAGTGCTGGACCGTGGCTCGTGCTTTGTTTTGCTCCTGGATGTAGCTCTGAATTCACCTCACAAAAAACGAATTACATTTTCATTGCTCAAACCAGAGACAGCACACACACCTTGCAGTTTTACAGCGCCAGCATCCTGACACATACACCTGGTGGGAAAAGAGCTCATGTCTGGCACAACAAGCAACTTCAGGAAGTACCACACAGCTCTTTAAAACACCTGACACTGAATACCATCGACTCAAACAGTGCAGTTAAAGCCTGAGATTTCTACAGACATTTGAGTCAAAAACTCAAACCTGAACATCAGGAGTATTTTTAGGAAAGCCTTCCTTTTGACCTCTGATTTATACAGCATGTACACCCACTGTAAATTTTCAGCACACTGACTTTTATTTGTTTCACTGTCAGGGCAGTCAAATCTCCTGCTGAACAACATCACCACATTCCCAGTGGCTCCAAAATATGATGGGAAGTTGCTGGGCACTCTTGAAGGAGCAAGGCTCTCATGTCTGATAAAGAGCATACAAAATAATTCCCAATTTCTGTCTTGTGGTTTCTGTATTAAAGAATTGCTTAGGAGCTGACACTTCTGAAAATGAGGGGGAAAAAAGAAGTTTAAGGGGACAGCTGCTATACTGAGCTGAGGGACAGCAAGAACAAAGAAGTTGGTGCCTCTGTCTTTACAGTAAAAACAATAAATTTAGAGTGAAATACTCCAGAAAAGCCAATAAACATTACATGGACCTAATTTCACATAATTTTAAAAGCCAGAATTGAAGTGCAACAACTTTATCCGTTGTTCACGTTCCAACACCAGTTTCTTCACCTGGAATCATCCCCACAGCAGTTGAACACAGGCAACAGAAATTTAACTGCCACTTATCCCAGATGATATTAAAGTGCTAAAAACACTAAAACACGATCTGAGCATTACTGTAAAAATACACACACACACAGAGACACAGCATTCCTGTTACTCTGCACGGAACGGAGCAGGAGGAGCATGCGGAGTGAATTCCTGCCTAGGATGAGATACACAGGGGGAAAAAAAAAAGCATTTACCGTCTGGCACAGGCGAATTTAATTCGGAGACACTGTAAGATGGTAGCGGTGCCACTCGTGCCGAATGTTTCTTCATCCTCTGGGATTGCTCTCCTACTCAGGCGCTCGCTCTGGCTGTGCTCCGCATCGCCCTTGGTCCCGAGTACTACAGCAGCCACGGGGCTATGGCTGGTGGCTGGATGTTGTTCGGGAGATGCTGCAGGAGCCTACGAGTACCGATTTGCCGTTTCCCTGGGAAACCACCGGCAAAACGTTCAAACAATGCTTGACCTCTGCCAACACTTCTCTTTCATTCAATTGTTGCGCGCAGCAGATCAAACACAAACGTAGCGGCGGCGGCGCCTCGCGAACTTGAGACCGCAGCAGCCCCTTTGTGGGAAATTGGGATTTCACATCAAATCTCTGCGCTGCACTGGCAACGCAGACGGGAGATCTCTCAGATAACTGCGAGGGAATTATGCAATGCAATTTTCTGGTTCCTTACACTGTGACAATATACGGATGATTACAGTAATTATTTTAAGTAAACTTTGAATAATGGGACTTCTAGAGAGCTGCTAAATCAGGAATGCCTCGGGCAAAAGAACAGGTGACACCCAGGTCTGTGTCTGATAATAAAGCAGTGTATTGCAGGAGGCTCTTCTTTATAATACCCTACAAAAATTGTCACAACCAAGACAGATACAGAAATATATATATAGGTTATGGCTGGTCTACATTCCTTCCTCACCTCCCTTCACACAGCCAGGACATGTTTTGTCCCTCTTTTCCTGACACCTTCTCTCTCTTCTACTCCCCCATTATTATTAATATTTTTGGAAGTTGTTCACTTGGAGCAATGGAAAAGTTTCACTGAGCAAACTGATGTCAACCCACACAACTTCTGGAACTCTTAGAGGATCCCATCCCCTTGTGTAACCAGCACTGTGCTGGGAGCTTCCTTTGCCAGGAAGTGGTTACTGACACCTCTAAAGAGCCCTGGTTCTAGAGCTCTTCACCAAGAGATCAACTATCCAGTCTTATCCAAGATGTTGTAGGGACAAAGCTTTACCATTTATATTCAAGGTATCTGCTCATAGGAACAATGGGAAATAAAAAGGGAAAGACCAGAGAGGCAGCTTAGCTCTGCCAGAATCTGCTGGCAAAGCTGCTGAATTTTTAAGGGCACAAGTACAGACCTTTTACCTATAGTCTTTGTGCTTTTGGTAGCAGCTGAGAGTGGAGATTCTTGGCCTGGGGCTTGCTCCTTCTTTCCCCACTATCCCACCGAAGAGGGAGAGGCCACTGGCTGTAGGGAAAGCCAAAGGGGTTTGAAAAGGATGAGGAATCGCTGGGCTGGAAGTTTCCATCTTGGGCTTCCTCAAGCACCGCACTGGAATCTCACAGTTTTACACAGTCACGTGGTGTGGCTGGGGTATGGGTGCAAGGACTGGTCCCTTCCCTAACCCTGCAGGAGGAGAGGGGGGGAAGCAGAGTCCCAGCCAGATCATCCTTTGGATGCAGCCGTAGCAGAGGCTGGCACACGGGGACAGCTCTCCTGTGGCATCCCCACGGAAGAGGCAGCCTGTGACTCCACTGTACCCAGAGGGGCAGGAAGGGACTCTGGGGTCCTTGGAGCAACCAAGCAGGACACAATCACTCGATCTTGCCCTGCACATTCCTCTAAAGCTGCTCTCTTGTCATTTTTGGGGATTGAGTGGTGTCACTTTTCTATTGGGGTGCAGTGACACAGTAGGGCAGAGACAGTGATTAACCCTATGGAAAGGAGGCAGGAAGTCCCTCATCCCAGTCCCACAGCCATCCTGCCCAGTGGGATGAACTATGGGAGGAGTACAGGGAAGAGAAATGGTTTCAGCTGCCTGGTTTTCCACCCAGCACGTCCTCTTCTGAAGGGCTTGGAGATCTCCTTTGGCATCTTCATTACATCCCCGGTGACTCACAGGGCTCTCCACCATGACAGTCTATTCCAAAGCATCAACTGCATCGCCTGGAGCTAACTGGCTTTTACTGCTTATCTGCATTCAGAGGATTTCCAGCGCTGTGTAACAACCACTATTCCAAAGGAAATTATCTTCCCAATTTGCAGAAGGGATTTTATTCTCCTGTCCAAAGTGCTGGGAGTCAGCAGAGTTTGTGATAGAGTAATCACCAGTCAAGTAATTGCTGGCTCCACAATCACAAGGCTCTCTATTAATACATGTCTAGTCCTGGAGCATTTATATAATATAAACAACATAATAATATAACACAGAGATTGCTTTTAGAAAACCATTTCTGCAAATAGGGGTTTATAATGGAATCATTAACGAACCTTAACAATGGTGAGGATGAAACGCATGAGACAATGTCAGGCAATTCCAGATGATTCCTTCAGACAATTTCAGCACTAACAGCGGAACGTGACTGAATCGAAGAGTTGCTGCCTTTTTTTAATTCAAAGGAGAATCAGCCACTGTTTCAACACTGTAAGTCAGAAGCCAAATTAAACTCCTCAAAGCAATCTTTCAAATCTCTCCCCCAGCCATCTCTGCTTCCTACAACAGTTACACAAGAAATGAAAAAGATACAAAACTGCTTAAAACTACGTGGAATTGGTACTTAGAACTTCCATCAACATTTGCAGTTTGAAAAGCATCAGCTTCTCTGGCTACACAAGGAAGAGCTTTGGCCGTCTGTTTCTGCTCTTGCGTTTCTGATTCTTCCTCTGTGCTCTCTCTCTCTGCTCTACGTGTGCTGAAACAAAGAGGAAAATAATATGGAGTGGAAGAGAGAGAAGGAAGCTCTGTCCCTCTCTCCAATCCATCCACAAGTGCCATGTGATGACTGACTTACCAGGATGGCAAAACAGTTACTCCAAGTAACTGCTGCAAGACTACAAGTCAACGTCAAATCTGCAGGCCTGTGCCACCTTACTCCCCTCATGTTCATCCACGGCACCACAGTGTGAAAATATGGGCGTTTCCCTCCAGAATTCAAGACTAAACTAGAGTTTTCAGGTACCTTTAAAACAGTTCTTTGTACATTGTTGCTTGCTTCAAGTTCTCTGCTTTCAGCCTGGAACATGTCAAAGTTATTCTCAGGGACTGGAGGCTGTGTGATGCTCCTGATAATAAATAATAACAAGCTCTGGAGAACAAGTCTGATGAGGAGCAGCTGAAGGAGCTGAGGAGGCTCAGCCTGGAGAAGAGGAGGCTTAGGGGGAACCTTCTGGCTCTGCACAACTCCCTGACAGGAGGGGGCAGCCAGGGGGGAGTTGGGCTCTGCTCCCAGGGAACACTGGAAAGGACAAGAGGAGATGACCTCAGGTTAAGCCAGGGGAAGTTTAGATTGGATGTTAGAGAAGATTTCTTCATGGAAAGACTTGTAAAGCCCTGGACCAGGCTGCCCAGGACAATGATTGAGTCCCCATCCCTGGAGGGATTTAAAAGATGTGTGGATGTGATATGTGAGGACATGGATTAGTGATGAGCTTGGCAGCACTGGGGGAACGGTTGGACTTGATGATCTTAGAGGTGTTTTCCAACCTAAATTATTCCATCATCAATCTACATGTCCAGTAATTTTCACTCAGGATTCCCTATTTGTCAAGGAAGGCTGCAGTGTGAATCATGGCAGGACAACCACAGAGTGTAAAAGATAACCCAGGCTGCAGGCTTACAGCCTCCACACCCGCCCCCAGTTAATTCAAAAACCGATGGGACACTCACCAAAGCCCAGGAGACAGACACATCCCCTCCATAGCACCAGCTTTATTATAAAAGGAAATCACTGAATGTTGTGTGTCTCAGGGCAGATTCTCATCCCAGCCCGGAGTCCCTATGGCTAGAGGCCTCTGAGCTGTGTCCCATTCGCTGCCTGCAGCAGCCTCAGTCCCCGGGCTCAGTAAATATTCCCCCAGACAAGGGCAGGGTGAAGCTGCAAGGTGCTGCCTCACTAACCAGGCTGCAAACCAGCGCTGGCAGCCAAGCCAGGACCAGGCAGTGCTGAATCACATCCACTACCGAGGCTGGCATGCTCCCGGCACAGACCAGCAAAAAGCGCTCTGCTCCTTGGCTTCCTGCAGCCCTGCTGACACTCATCAGTCACTCAGATTTTAGGGAATTCTGCAAAAGTAAAGGATATTTACTCTTCTCATTGAAGCTCCAACCTGCATCACAGCTGGAGTCAAACTCCAGGCAACCTCAGGTTTCACTGATAAAGAGGACAGGTGTGGTATTGATGCCTGATGGTTTTTTGTCCTTTCTTTTTATACCCTTTTTATACATTTTTATACCCTTTCCCTTTCCTTATACCCTTTTCCTTTCCTTGTACCCTTAGCCCTACATGTGTGTAAGCCTTGTAGTTTGATATTTAGCTCAGTTTGGGGGTTCTCTGAAGGGGGAAAACGAAACACCCCAACTACCTCAAAACCAGAGGCTCCAGCCTTGGATGGAGCCTTCTCTTTGGAACATGTTTTTTAAACTAGGCTGTAGTCTCATTTGGGGGGGAATGGGGGACAATTACCTCATTTGTTAAGTTTCTTATTGGGGGATTTTAGGTAGATCTGCTGATTTGTGAGCTCCATCAAATTGTATCCACGTTGTACACAGGGGGTGCTGCTCGGCTGTTCCCACCCTTGATGAGTTGTGCTCCTGGGATCCCATTAAAACCAAGGCAATGCCCTTTGCCCTGCACTGCTGGGGCTGCCTCTTACTTTTACCAGCCCTTAAGGCATCAGTATCACACATCCAGGGAGGGCAAATCACCACTGCTAAAGGGAAGCAGCTGCACGAGTACATGGAACATGGAATTTCCACACTGGCCATGGGATCCAACTCACTGGACTTTGGATGCCAGAGTCTGAGCCAGCCATACCAACATCTTTACAAAGTGAGTGGTGGCAAACTGGTAACGTTAGAAGACAACTCACAAGCTCCTCTCTTACAGGGGTATTATAACCTGCTGTTAGCCACCCTGAAGGCACCCACCTCTCCCCCTGGCTGTGGTGGCAGTGATGTGACTTGCTCCCACCTGGTCGTATGGCTGTTAGACACCCTGGGTAGGGCAGGCGCTCCCAGTGAGAAGCACAGCGTGTGAATGCCTGATAAACACATGAAAGTGTTTCTTTGGCTTTAACTGATTTTAAAACAGTGTTCAGATCCCAAACTGTGCTGTTTGCTAGTTTTGAACACCACTAGCTACAAGATCCATCTAAAACCCACTTTGCATATGTCCCTGCAGCCGACAGGTCAGTCCATTCCCAATCACTAGACTGTAAGACTCTCATAAACATGACTTTTATTGGCTCTTCCAGGCTGAGCATGTGTTTTAAGATGACAAGCTAAAAGGCCATTACCAAGTTCATTTTATCCTGCTGGAATACAAATTAGATGCAAGATGCAGAAGAGACAAACAGTCAAACTGAGATCAAAACAGATGTAGCCTACAAAGGAATTTTTATGTACAGCGGAGTCAGGACTTCAGTTTGAACTTTTACTCGCTTCTAGCAAAATCAGAAGCACACAGCAAATGCTGCTTGATTCAAACAACTCAATCCAAAACAACCTCCAAGGCTCGCAGAGAAAAGAACCCTTCACCTCATTGCTGTGCCCAGTCATGTTATATGGATTTTAAAGAATCAGATTCTGAATTAGTCTGCCTGAACTCTCACTGCCTTAGAAAGTGTTGGGTATCCCTGCTCAGCAATTAAGAATCCCAGCAAAGCATTCCACTGCCATCTGCCAGGCAGGGGAGGGTCCTCCAGCCTCACCAGTGAGTGCCACCATCACAAGGGGTGGGCAGGACTGCTCACACCTTCTCCCTCCGTGCTGCCCTCAGTCCCACTGTCCATGCCACCAAAGACACTGAGCCAGATCCAAAAGTGACCCCTCACAGCAGGTATGATTTAATTGAGAATGTTTACACTGAACACACACTACAGTCTCATATGTTTTGTTCGCCGAGGCACCAACTGAACTTTATTCAGAGTTTCCTGCATTTTGCAAAACCTGAGGAGTAGAGGAACTCTCTAAAGTCTCACCTAATGACTGCAAGAAATACATCCTAAACCTGAAGAAATTTTAATACCCTTGGGGGCTGCATGTTTATACACTTGATCCCTGGTTCGTGTTAACATGGGTTGCTATTTTCAGCAAATCAGCCCAAGAATTCACTCTTTAATACTCACCCTGATTTTGTAACAGGAAAACACAACGTGATCTTTTTTTAGCCTTCCCTACCAGGCAAGTCCTGGAAATAAGAGAAACAGCTAAAAGTCCAGTCAAAGATGACAATGGACAGGACAGCAGCTCCCACACCACTGAAACCAAAAGTCCAAAACACTCAGGCCACCCACAGCCAGTGGTCTCTTGGCCACCAGTGACCAGGTCCTCTGTCACAGAATGGTTTGGGTTGGGAGGGACCTTTAAATCTCACCTGGGCCAACCCCCTGCAACGAGCAGAGACGTCTTCAACTGCATCAACTCCATCCCACGGAGTTCCTAATGGCAATCCTGCCTTGACCCTGCTCTGTCCAGCTCCTTCCCCTCCGCCTCTGGTCCTAAAAACATGATGCACCTGAAAGCAACCCCAAAATATCTGACGATTCCCCCACCCCCTCCCTCCACAAGCACTCCACTGCCTTGAAAGCAGCAGCATCTTCTGCTAGAGTGCTTTTGGAAAGCTTTTTATTTACTGTGTGATTTTACAGACCTGACAACCGGAGTGTCTCTGGGCACCACAAGGATTAAATTTTCAATTAAAATAAACCTCAGATTTTTCCTTAATCATGCGAATTTTGAAACATAAACCACCCACCCGCAAGGATCAGAAGGTACACGCTGATGTCTCCAGAGCTGGCAAAGCAGCTTCTCAGGCTTTTTAGTCTGCTGGAATATGGAAATATCATACAGCAAGAAATATTAAACTTTTAATGCAATTACAGATGGAAGGAAAAAATACGAATTGTGGGCATGGAGAGAGATTCTTCAATTTTAATAAAAGTCATCCAGCATTTCATGGAAACAGAAAATGTATCAACTTTAATGCATCTTCAACATTTTGATGTTGTAAGAAAAAAAATATGGATGGACCCCAAGCAAGCTGATCTAGTGGAAGGTGTCCCTGCCCATGGCAGGGGATTGGAATGAGGTGAGCTTTAAGGTCCCTTCCAACCCAAACCATTCTGTGATTCTGTAATTTCTGGTTAACAAAAATATTAAAATTTACCTCCAACATTAGAAACTCATTCATATTTACAGGAGAATCGGAAGAAAAAGAAAAGTTTCTCAATGAAAAACCAGAAAGGAAATTTTTCCTCCAAGAGGAACTTTATTTCATGAACACACTGTGTTACTGGCCTCAGAGCCTCTGCCAGGCTGGATGGATCCCGCTGTCCTAATCCTGAAACACCAGGACAAAATGTGTTTGGTGTTCCATCATAAATTTCAGCTGAGTGGCTTTATCCACAGCCAGGCATGGTGAAGAGCAAAAACCTGGTGGGGAAAACACAGAAATCTCATCTGGAGCATGCACAGACCTTGTTAGAGAAAGCAGAGCTCACCAGACTCCCTACAACCCAGCCCACCTGCTCGAGGTGGAAGGATTTTGGTGACCTTTAAGGTCCCTTCCCATCTAAACCATTCTCTGGTTCCGTGATCCGCTCATTTGAGAGGTGCTCGCAAAATGGCAAGGCCACGAGCTTCTGAAAACCTCCCAGAGTCTGGGCATTCCCCAACCTGCACTTCCAACTCTTTCCAAGTTTAAAAGTTTAGGAGAAAAGTTCCTACTTCACCCTGGCCACTCTGAAACTCCCTGGCAGTAAAACACAGCCCGAGCAGACAACCAGTGCTCAGTCTGCTCAATAACAAAGCATAAATCGAGGATCCATTCCAAATATCCAATACAGCCTTTCCAGACAGGATAATAAAATCAGACGCCCTACACTTCTATTGTGTTTTTTTTTTTTCCCAAGGAAAACAGCTTCGATGTAATTGCATGTCAGATAATTATTTGCCTTCCCAATGTTTTATTAACAGAGCTGCCAGGAGTGAAATAAGCTGTCTCCATTTTCTGGTTCTGCAATTATGAAGTGCCTCTTCTTTACCACGAGAGAGCATTTGAGTTGAGAAAACTTCTATTTTGTGCTTGTCATCGTGACTGTAGAGCATGTCGGTGTGACAGTAAATCACGCCTCATATTTGTTATCTTTTGGGTAGCCAGCAGTTAATTAGATGGCTCAGGGCTTCTTTCAATACCATAAATCAGAATTGCATAGCAGGCTAGAAATCCAGGGCTGGCCAGTCCCAAAATTCAGCCACCAGCCCGTTCCTGTCTAGGCAGGTTCTGGGTAGGGGTAGGAACTTGCATCATCCAACACTGCAACCCCTCTTACCCCAGACGGCACCAGAAAGTTCCTCAGATGAAGAAACAGAAATAATTTTTAGGAAAGATTACAACATGGGATGAAGTTTGTTGCCATGTTAGTGGTGCTGCATTACATTTCCCAGCCCTTCTGCTTTTAAAGGCTGGGTGCAGAATTCCCAGAGCTTTCGAAGCAAGATCTAAAGCTTCAGCAGAGATCTGAAAGTGGATCAGAGCTATCAGAGGTCTTAAAATAAAAAAAAACCCCTCACATCTGTGAAAATCATAGAATAGTTTGGGTTGAAGCCTTAAAGATCATCAGTTCCAGTCATCCTCATGTGCATTTTCCTTCCCAAAGGAAAGGATTCATTAGGCATGTCCATGTCAACAAGGCCAGGACCAAGAGGCTTTAATTGCATTAATGGGAAGGTCAGTGGGACAGCAGGTCAGCTGCCCCACAAGGAGCACGGTGAAGCACTAAATGAGGTGGTGTCAGGCAGAAAAATCCCATTGCTGGCAGATTTTCAGATCAGGCTGCCCGGGATGGATGGAGTGGAGTTCAACACCTCCGAGCATGGGTCCGTTTTCCAAAGGGTGCTCAGCCCTGGCAACAGGCTCAGTCCAGTTTTCCACCATCCCTGGAGGGATTTAAAAGCTGTGTGGATGTGGCACCTGGGGACACAGGTTAGTGGTGGGTTGGCAGTGCTGGGGGAACGGTTGGACCGGAGGATCTTGGAGGTGTTTTCCAACCGCAATCATTCCGTGACTCTGTGACTCACTCAACCTGTATTCACAGAGCTAATAACAAAGAGGTGCTAATAATAAACACCAGCTATTATTAGCTGGGCTGACAAGAAAAACTGGGGTGAAGGGAGCCTGCTGGGAGCTCAGAATGGGTGTCAGAAATAGGAGGCTCTGTAGAATTCCCAAAGAAGCATCCCACCACTGCATTCAGATCATTGCAGGTGGTGTTTTCCAATCTCTACAGAACAGGGAATGCAGGACCACTGTTAAGGACAGGCAGGAAATGTCAGAAAAGCTGTCAGCAAGTACCATTTATTATTCATTATTTCTGTGTCTTCCTTGGAAGGAATGGATACCTGCAAGTCAAAACAGCCTCACACCCACCAGCACCAGACACTCGGTTGCAGGAGATTCCTGAGGCAGACGGGAAGTCCTGGGAAAGGCTCCTGTGGCAGAGCACCGGGGATTCATAGGACAGGACACAAACACTGTGTCCCAGTCTGACACTGAACACACTTTCGAAGGAAAACAAAGTGATCAAATCCCGATTCAATGGGTGGCTCTGTTTAAGCCAGTTTAATTTCCAGTAGCTCTGCGAGTTAACCATAAAATCCACCACCCCTTGGTTTCTGCTGTTTCATTACAAAGTATTTTGATTTTCCATTTTAAGTGCTGATCTAATGCAAGGGTGCCTTTGCGCCTGCAAAATTCCAGCTATACCCATTTCCTGATGGTGAAATAACAGCCCAAAATCTCAGCTGGAAGACACCAGCCCTGCTCCACCACAGCCAGGCCTTAGAGTCAGAGGTTAAGTAATTGTGGTGATAAAGGCTCAGCACAAAACATTTTCCAGCACCCACAGAG
>VYZT01010551.1:6499-26711 GCA_013400735.1 Pomatostomus ruficeps
AAACTGCTCCTGGGTACCAGGCAGTGGCACAAACTGCTCCTGGGCACCAGGCAGTGGCACAAACTGCTCCTGGGCACCAGGCAGAGCAACAAAAACTGCTCCCGGGTACCAGGCAGTGGCACAAACTGCTCCTGGGTACCAGGCAGTGGCACAAACTGCTCCTGGGCACCAGGCAGTGCTACAAGCTGCTTCTGGGTACCTGGCAGTGTAACAAAAACTGCTCCTGGGTACCAGGCAGTGCCACAACCTGCTCCTGGGCACCAGGCAGTGCAATAACCTGCTCCTGGGCACCAGGCAGTGCAATAACCTGCTTCTGGACACCAGGCAGTGCAATAACCTGCTTCTGGGCACCAGGCAGTGCCACAAACTGCTCCTGGGCACCAGGCAGTGTAACAAAAACTGCTCCTGGGCACCAGGCAGTGCAATAACCTGCTTCTGGGCACCAGGCAGTGCCACAAACTGCTCCTGGGCACCAGGCAGAGCAACAAACTGCTTCTGGGCACCAGGCAGTGCCACAAACTGCTCCTGCGCACCAGGCAGTGACACAAACTGCTTCTGGGCATGGCTCAAATGTGCTGACCCACCAGAACATTCCCTCAGCACATAAAACAACAAACCCTGCCACCTAAACTGCTTGAAGTAAAAACTGCAATGTCAGCACTGGTGATCAAGACAATTCCTATCCCTTTCTCTCAAATCCAACCTTAATAACAATTTTTTCTATTACAGTGAAATAGGGACCAAAACCAAGGTCTAATTATAGCATTTGTAAGACTTAATATATATTCCACTTTATTGAAACACACAGCTAACACCAAACTTTTCCTATTTATCTTTTACATAAAATATCATTCTCTGTAGTCCATTTACTAGACTGCATAGTTATTGCTTATTCTATACTTCATATATTTCTGAAATGTCAGCTCTCCCAGTCTACAGCATATGGCTAAATATTGATGCTTTTTTTTTTAATTGAAACCTAGTACACTAATATAGTTAAAGCAGAAAGGTATAGCTTTAATGTGCTCAGTAAAGACAGATGCCAGCAGCTCCTTTGCTGTGTAATCCTGGACTACAACTAATTGCTCATGAATATGCAAACTAAACGACCACAATTCTTCACCAAATGCTGCAAGTAATTTTGTCTTGCTACTTGAGGTGTCAGAATTAGGCGAGGTAGTTTTTAGTTAATGGGAAGGGTGAAACAGTACATCATATTTTATACAGCTCGGAACAAAAGTGCTTGCAGCTGATAACCAGATAGTTCCAGAGCTCTACAGTTTACCATCAGTACGTCACGCAGCGCTCCAGTGATGTGACACTTCGCTCACACTTCACACGGGACCTGTTTCTGCTGAGACTGACACTTTCTAAAGGTACGTTTTACGCAGCTTTTTAAGACTAATGTGGGATCCGAGTGACTGTGGAAGCTGCACGTTCCGATTCTTTGAATTTCAGTTAGAGGAATAAAACTTGTTTCTAAATCCTACTAAAACCTTGAACTTTTAAACAGTATAGAATCCCTTTACAGCATTTCAGATGGTGACTGCTATTTCAAGGAAAATATTTTACACAAAGAAGCAGAATATATAAAATTACCTGTTCTTTAGCCAAATAATCTGCCAGGGTATTTAGGAGCTTGTAGTATACCTCAAACCATGGTAGGTAACTAAAACAGGAGGAAAAAAGTGTTTTAATAAAATATCAATGCATTTTTTCCAGTGCTTACAAAATACTACAACGATTGATCTGACTTGCATATTTTTATAACATCTCTACATATAAATAAAAAACATATAAAACCTTTCCCCATTAATTTAACAGCACAGCACTGACACACAGTATAGATAGATGGTTTCTTTATGCTGGACACCTGCATGAAGTTCCATTGAGTGCATAAGACTTACACTTCTTAGTATTTTCAAGGCACCAAAACAAACACTTGAAATATTGTCTAATCTCACTCCAACTATCATTAATTGTTACAAATTTCAGTAGTTATTTGCAATTTTTAAATCCTACATCCTCTTGTCCCCAGTGGATTGACAGACCTGCTGCTTCCCTAGAGAATGAAAAACAATTTTGTCTGGCCAGACCAGGTAACTCCCCATTTGACAAGTGGTGCAATGCTGTGCAATAGCAGAGATGTCACATTATATGTAAGAATATTGGTCTCCCTACAAAGTCATTTGCATAATTAAATTAACTCCTGAAAATAAAAGCATTCACCAATATTGCAAACACAAACACATTAATACATCTATACTTGAGAGACTTTTAACACAAGTCTGCAGCCCGTGAGTGCAATGCTCTCACTGAGTTAAACAGAATCCAGGACAAATAAGATATAACTGAAGAGTGTGAGAAAAGAAACTCAAATTCAGCGGTATCAGTTCCATTTTTGCCATCTGTTTATGGAAGTTATCTTTAACAGTGAAATCATCAGTGACCACACGCTACAGAACTTCCCACCATCACTATTTAGGCTATTAAATCTGAGAAACTAAATAGTAACAATATAAATTATGCCTTGTTTACAAATTACACACCTTCTCATGTCTGTTAGAATTTTATCCCAAAGCACATTACTGAATTGGTACTAGTATAGTTAATATTAGTTGCTTGAGATTAGAAGGGGGAGCTGGAAAGGAAATAGAGCCTGAAAGGTTTTCAGAACATTCCACATCCATATATAACACTACTAGAGCCTTCATTCTTCAGCGCAGTGTAAATCCACAGACATGCATTTCTTAAAGGCTTTAGTGCATGCTGCAGACAGACCTTACATTTCAAATTTATATATTTCAGGAAATATGCTAGCTGCAACTGAGAAACCCGGTATGCAGAACCAAAATGTTTTCCCTGATAGGAAAAGGAAAGCTGTCAGGGGAAACCCTAGCTGATAGAGAAGCCAAGTGCTGCAGTGAGTCCAGTGAAGGGTTATGTTTTCTTTGTAACACCTCTGTTCTCAGAACGCAGCTGGCAGAGCTTTAGAAACAGATCCTGATTCTTAGGGTAGAGAAAAGCCCAGCAGAAATCCCAACACAGTTATAGCTAATGCATTTTCTAGCAATCTTTGCTGTCTTTATAAATCCTGAACTACTGGCTCCTAAAAAAACAAAACCAAAACCAAAAAAAAACTCCCACAAAAACCCATCGTGAATTTACTCTGGCCAAGCCAAAGAGACAGAGGCAATGATTTAATGATTTCCCTTAAAGCCACCATATTAATGTCTTTATCACACTTTACCATACATTGTGCTGGCTATTAATCAAAACAACATCAACCTCTTAATGCTCACAGACATTTTTAATGCTTGGTGTTGCTGACAGTGGTTAAGGTGTGACATTATTGCATTTGCTTTTCAATGTATTCTTAATATAATCATAAAATTTGCTTCAGTGCACTTTTGTAAGGCCACTCACTGCTTACAGGTGTGAACGCTCCATGCCCTTGTAAAACACCCACCCTATCAGCACCTACAACATCTGATTTTTCAGCGTTCTTCCACCTAGGACTCCTGTTATCTTCTCAAATCATGCTAAGGTGGTTTTACACATCGCTGGAACACAGCACAGAGCAAACAGAATTGTTTCACAGAGTTTCTGCAGATGTCAGAGCAGTGGAACAGCTTCACAGGCCAGAACTACAGCAGGGCCTGGGACGCTGCCCCAGCATTTTGTCAAAGCCAAGCTACAAGGCAGGGATCAATTGCAAAGTATTTTTATAACACTGCACACACAAATGAGTTCAACTATCTAAAAAGGCCTTCCAGTCTCCTGCTATGACCTCTGTGCTACCAGTATACATGACCCCAGCACATTTTACTGCAAAATACTCCAAAATCTCATCTGATCGTGTATTTTTGATAATGAACGTTTACAAACAGCATTCTATAAAAATAAATTCTCCCACTTCAATAAAATGTTAACCATGCTTCTGTCCTGTATGCATGATCTCAACTCCCCTGCTATTGAGAAAAGAAAAATTAAATGCAATTTTCAAGCTTTTAAAAAGGTCAAATTAATTATTTGAAATTAATGAACTCTAACCAGAAAGCCAAGGGAGATTTTTCTTTCATGCAGCAAGGCATGCTGACCAGAGTACTTGCACAGAATTTTTTTCCCTTAGCAGCATCAGGTTGATGATACACTTCCATGGCTTTGTGTAACAAAACCACAAAGAAAAACATCCTACTTGACCAGAGTTTACCAAAGTCAGTTTCCTTTATGAGCTGAAAGAATGGTAAAAGAATTGCTTTAAGCCTTATAACCACAAACACAAGGTTAATATCATTTCAACGTGCCTTTTAAACCTGAAAAATTTAGGAATCAAAACAAATACTAGACTACATTACATGGCATGAAACCGAAGGCTGCCACAACCAGTCCTCTGCTTCTTTCCTGCACAATCTTCAGTTCTGCAGCAGTACAGCCTAATTGCAAAAGCTTTTGTCAATATTTTTAATTATAAAGTTCTTCAACAAAATATCACAAAGATCTACTAGAAAGCAAAAAAGTTCCATTTTTATTTTTCTTTTATGTGTTTGTTAATTGTAATTAATTCAGCATAATAAAGAATTGTTATGCTTGTTTTGTCATACGACAATAAAGAGTGGATTTGCATGTGTGCATATACAATGCGTTCAGGAGTAACCACAGTTGTGTTTGTTCCCAATAAAGACACCATCAGGTGGTATTTTAGATTCTCAGCTCAAAGACCAAGTACAAGCTCTTTGCAATTTGTTAAATCCTCAAGGCTGTCAAGCAACACTTTTGTCCTCTTTTATCATAGGCTAATTTTGGAAGTACATTTGTTAATAATCCTATTAATTGATTTGGACTACTCTAGTAAGCAGATTTATTTGTAGATAAACACTGGATGATACAGGCTTTACATCTTTATCCAGTGTCTCATATTGGATAAAGAATTCTATATCGAATCATAGAATCCTGTAGGTTGGGAAAGACCTGTAAGACCATTGAGTGCAACCACCAACTCAGCACTGCCAAATCTACCCCCAAACCACATCCTAAAGCACCACATCCACACGTGTTTTAAATCCCTCCAGGGATGCTGAATCCACCACCTCCCTGGGCTGCCTGTTCCAGTGCTCAACAACCCTTTCCATGAAGAAATTTTTCCCAATACCCAATCTAAACCTCCCCTGGTGCAGCTTGAGGCTATTTCCTCTTGTCCCATGATTTATTACCTGGGAGAAAGCTCGATTCCCACGTGGCTACACCTTCCTTTCAGGTGCTTGTAAAGAGCTGTAAGGTCTCCCCCGAGCCTTCTTTTCTCCAGGCTGAACACCCCCAGCTCCCTCAGCTGCTTCTCATCAGATTTGTGCTCCAGACCCTTCTCCAGCTCAGTTGCCCTTCTCTGGACACTCTCCAGCCCCTCAGTGTCATTGCAGTGAGTGGCCAAAGCCAAACACAGGGCTCCAGGTGCTGCCTCACCAGTGCCCAGCACAGGGGCACAGTCCCTGCCCTGGTCCTGCTGCTGCACTGTTCCTGATCCAGGCCAGGATGCCCTTGGCCTCTTTGCCCACCTGGCTCTTGTTCAGCCACTGGCATCCAGCACCCCCAAGTCCTTTTCCATCAGGCAGCTTTCCAGCCCCTCTGCCCCAGCCTGGAGCGCTGCATGGGGCTGGGGTGACCCAAGGGCAGCACCCAGCACTCAGCCCTGTTGGCTTGTTTGGCCTTTGTGTGCATGGCAGCTGAAATCCAGAAGCATTACGGGTCAAGGAATCTTCTTAGCTTGTCCTGTTAACAAACCCTGCAAAATTGTTTGATCTTTGATAGCACAGAAGAACTAGTCTATGTACAGGAAATTCACCCAGCACACAAATCTCCATCTGCATCTCTTAGTTGGGTAACTTTTCTTTCAAGTTGGTACAGAAACGCATTGTCTGAAACACGCAGCTTTTAAGTGGCTGAATTTGACAGAGGAGACCTATTACTACTCCTAACTCTGAACTGGCACACTAATATGCACCTTAACAACAGATAAAATCAAAATTAAAGTCCATTACGAGAAAAACCTCACCACCATACCTGTATTCATAAAATTATTTATGAGCAGCCAGTACATTTCATAATTAATGAGCTATCTTATGAAAATATCTAAAGGTTATCAATGAAACCCCGTCACAGTAGAGAAAATAAAGGAAAATCAGAGCTTTAATGTTCAATTTTAATGTATTTGGAAGCCTAAATTAATTTCAGTTCTTTAACTATGAAATCACTACTGGTTTCTTATTTATTTTTCTTTAGTTGTTGCCACTGTCCTTGCATTCCCCAAGTTACAATCGATACCTGTTTGAAAAACAAACATACAAGACAAACATAGAACAACCACCAAAAGCATACAACAATTCCTCTAAATATTTCTTCCATAATCAAAAGAAACATAAAAACATAGACAAAATTAATAGATATCTATTCCCTGATTGAAAATACAGGGGTCTTTATTTAAAAGTACAGCTCTTGTCAGTCACAAAAGCAAGAGACCAAGATACTTCATGGTTAATTAAAAACACACTTAGCATTTTCTCTTAATCCCAATGAGCCACAAGGCAGGAGCTCAGGCTTTTATTCAAAGTCACACATAACCCTTGTTGCCATAAGTAGACTTCCACCTCAACGGTGCTTCTACCACAGCTCTGATAAAACTTTTACATTCATGAGTCAAAGGTTAAACAAAGGAGAGGAAATGTTTTCTGTCAAATAGTCAGGTAACCACTAACAGTCCTGAACTATCAGCAGGAATCTAACTTCTAGTAATCAAATAAAACCAAGGAAACTGCCTTTCCGTAGCTAAATGTCTAATGTCTAGGGGCTACTTTCTGTCTGGAAAATTGACACAAAACGTGTAAAATTGAAACATTCTGCTTCTAAGGGATTTGCCTAAAGGAAGAGTGAAAAAGCTCCAAGCATGGTCTGAACTGAAGAACTACAAAGCCTTACCACATAAACCTGTCTTCCTTATTAGAGCATTTCATTTGGAAACGTAGGTGACAATTTTACAGTCATAAAATTAATGAAATCTAAGACTGAGCATTTTAATGATGCATTTTGTGTTCCTCTGCATACCTAAGGTCAACCTCAGAGTCCATCAAGAGTTTCAGGACTTTTAACAAATTATTTGTACTTTGTACTAAAACCATTCAGATAATTCAAAATCAGTTTCATGTAAACCCAGAAAGTATTATTTCTACTGCAAGCGGCAGGGATACTGAGAAAAAAAACCCCAGAAGAATTAAACCTCCTATTATTCAAAAGCAGACATTCAAGGTTTTACTGCACCACTTCACACCTCAACTAGCAAAACTATTATTTAAAAATAGGAAAAGTAAAACCAGGAGAAAGAATCCAGTCTAGGACATGAGCTCAACAAGGTATTTTACAATATGCCTGTTGTGTCTCCCTTGTCTCACAGCGCTGCAGTAGCTGAACAGTTTGTGCAGTGGGAGGAGGTGACACAGCAGGATTCACACCGAGAGCTTCACAAAGCAGCCGTGCAGCTTAAAGAAAAGAACTAAATTAAATAAAACTTGCAAAGGAATCACACAGCACTTCTTGGAGAATAACCCAAGACTTTTCTTATCTTACTGTGCTTTAGCATTTTGAATTTGGCAAGTGCAGTCAAGCTCTGCACATTCATTCTAGATAATACAATATCACAATTAAGTTCTTCAAACAAAAATACCTGAGAAAGCTTCCTTGGGAAATTTTTATTTCACTTTATAAACTCAGACAGTATTTGAACAATACATTCTGATTTAGGAGAAAATTCTATTTACACAATTCATATACATGCGAATATGAAATGCAAAAAAACTCCATAAAACTTACAGAAGAATTTTGTATCTACAAGTGTATTTTCTGTTTCGAACTATCCAGTTTAAAGCACAACCACGTGGCTGCAAATTCAGAGATAATTTCCTTTAATTAGTGTTCCAGATGGAGAATGAATTATAGACAGCAGTCCCATAAACCACAAGACTTTAACCTTGCATGCAGCTTTGAGTTGCTGGTGTAAAACCTGAGGACAAGCAGCCTTTACTCCAACTTTCAGTTAAGAATCCCACTAAGCAGATGAAATTCCACCTCTTAGGAAGCCCTGGCATGGGTTAACACATGGCTTGGTACTGTCCCCAAAAGACATGCACAAGGGAAAAGTTGTGTCCTGTTCCCCACTCCACAGCCTACCCAAACTTCTACACTATTTCCTGCCAATCACCTTGACTGGCTTGCTCCTGCTCTTCTTTTCAGTGATTTTTAGTTACATTTCAGTTATTTACGACAATTCAATTAAGTTTTCTGTATCTGACTCTCTCCAATTGCCTTTGTAAAAGTCAGTAATATTATTATGTATTCTGTGCACATGGAGCAGGCAGTTTGATGTGGCATTTCTGTGCACCTGCACCTGTGTGCTTACACCAAAGTCCATGGCTGCTGTGCACACAGCTGTGATGAACAAGTAGCCTGACCTGCTCATACATCAGCCATCATGTGTACATACACAGAAAATACAATTTAGTGTTGTTTTGATATATGGACAAAAGCAAGGTTGAACATGCATATACTCTCTTTAGATATAAAGACAGCATTCATTTGTTGTTTGGTTTTTTTAATTCAGGTTAATTTAAAAATAACAAGCATGTGCAAGGGAGAGACAGATAAAATGCCCAAAGAAATTTTGCTTAGTGAGTCTTCTTTCACTTGGTCACTTCTAATGAACCTGGGATTCAGAGCAAAAGCCAGACTGGCTACTAGAACCTATCAGATGGAAACAGTGCTGCATTCCCTCCTTCTGAGCTAAACACAACACACACACAGGAGAGAAACAGAGCACCCAGCCACAAGTGCAGCGCTCTGCAGCTCGTGCTGCTGTGCATTCAGCTGTGCACTGTAAATTTGGAATTGTCACAATAAAAGCAATAAAGGCGATGCTTTGGATACGGCTCAGTGAAGAATTATAGCTTGCCACTTTTCATTTTCCTACTTATTTCTACCAAGTAACAGACCATTGACTAATCTTTAGCTGATGCATGTCCATGGGGAAATGTTAAAAGAAATACCCAGTTTACACCAGCTGAGAATTTACATCCTTTGCTTTGCAGCACTCCATACGGTATTTAAATGTACTTGAGTGTGCATAACTGATTAAATGTTGTTACAGCCACACAAGCAATGCAAAAAATTTTGTTCCTAGCTTGATGAGAGAAGAAAAGATTAACTCAGAGAAAAGAGCTAAAAGCATACATATACATTCTCACTGTGGGCTTTAACAAGTTATATAAAATTAAAGGTATCACAGAGAAAAGGGTTAAGTGTTATACACTCCAAAAGTCTAAGACTTAAATGCTTCTGAAGTATTGCTAAAGACAGATTTCCAAGGTAACAGAAAGTAGATTAATTTCCAGAATAAAATATTTCCCTCTTGCTACTTTCATTATATGTATTTTTTCTTTTCTTTGCAATAGTTATAGCAAATACTGCTTTTAAATTACTTGCCAAAAAACATCCAGTGTACTGGCTCTCCACATTAGTTTGGCAACTGTTTAAAAGTTCATCAAAATCTTGATATGCTCTTTCCAACAATTATAAGCACTACTCTGCAGATCTCTACTCTGCATCTCTCTGGTCTTTTTTTCCCTCAGTGTTCATTTACTGATAATTCTTTTACAAGCTGATGTTGGGTTTTACTCCCTAACTCACACGATCTATCCCAATGACATCCTCCATGACAATCTGATTTCCATGTTGTCCAAAAACCTGCTTTTCTCCATAAACTTCCTACCCTAGTCTCCAAAATTCTGTTTCCCCTTTGCTGCCAATGTGTTTGGCTCCTCCTCTCTTGTGTTTGGAGATTCTCGCTTCAAAAGCAATTTTACTTCAATTTTGTTCTTCCTACGAAGTGCTGCTGAACTGGACACTCCCATTTCCTCTGCGGGGCTTGCAGGCTGCTAGGCTCTTAATTGAAGTTGCAAATTTGTCTTTTAATGAGATCACTCTGCCTTTAATTTAATTAAAATGGTTTTAGGACAGCTAAATAATTGGGGGATTTTGTTACCCAAACAATTATCTGAAGAGAGAAGAAAGAAAAAGGAGAGGGAGAAACAAAGTATTTCATTGGGGTCACTCTCCCCAATATCAGTGACTCTTCTGCAACACAACAGTGTTCTCTTACCTTGTGAATTATATGGATCTGGTGTTTCTTACACTAGATATAGTCTGGGCAAGGAACTTGGAAGAGACACCCCAAAATCTCCTTTCCAAGGACAAGAATACAGAATAATGCACTCTATTTTGAATTAATAGAGTGCTTGTCAAGGATCTGATTAGAAAGTAAAAATATCCATGTAACAGCCCAAGCCTCTTAAGGCTGCAGTGTATTGTTCTCTGCTTTTAAGCAGAGATTTCATGTTATTTAAATAAAATTATTTAGCTTCACACAAGCATACCATCATATGGGGATTGTGGCCACTTTTTATGTGAAAGCAATGGTAATGCTGCTGTAGAAAAGCAATACCTGATAGCAAAGTTAAACACGTTAGCAGAGAATGTGTAAAAGATCTTTTTTTTCTTCTATTTTTTTATATTCACTCATTGACTCAATTTTTCTTGCACCAACTTACCTCAGAATACAGAGGCAGACCTTGCCTCCTGACGTCAGACGGCAGAATCCAAACCTTTGCTTACTTTCAATGTCGGTGAGCACAAAGGTGAAATGCTGTCCTACTTGGTTTTGGGACACCCTGAAAAACCAGAAACAGAGCACAAAACCACTAAATCACAGAAAATATGAGCATTTAAGTCATTGGTCTCGAGTGTTTTCATGCTCAATCCTCACTATTATCCTCCATACAGTTCCATTGTCTGCTGCTCTTTTCCTATTCTGACACGATCTTCTACAGCAGAACACCTAAGAACCTGTCAGCAATGATTAATACGTGTCATTTGTGGTTCAATCTCAGAAGATCACACTGAAAATTAATTCCCAGAGAAGATGAAAATCATCACAGACTTCAGTCTACCAATCAGAGAGCACAAATATTTTTTTTTAATTTACCCCTTCTAATATGGGGCAGGGAAGGCTGCAGTGGGTTTGATTGGTTTTTCCTGGTTTGTTTGGGTTTTTTTAAATCTCCAGCAAAGTAAAATATAGAAAATCTTCCCCCTAGGGTAAAACAAAGTAGCAGTTGATCAAAGGGCAAGAGAAGCTAAATAGGACAGGGATTTGATACTGCTTAATACATGCATGACAAAGGCTTAAAGATGAGCTCAGTGATACCAGTGCCTGGCCTGCAGAGTCTCCCACACTCAGTTTGGTTTAGTCCCTCATGAACACACAGAGACAAGGCTGAAACAAAAACCTGTGCTGAGCATACAGCATTAGAAGATACGTTTAGTTCAGTACAAACACACATGAGAATCAATGGAATTTTCTTTCGTCAGGTGATTAAACCCAAATCATTAAAACAACCACTTTCCTCGGCTGCCTTCAACAGCCTGAACAACCCAGTGCTCTCCTTAAACACCACAACCACTCCTGGCTCCTGCTCAGTCCCTCCCTGCCCAGGTGCTGGGTAGGGGGATGCTGCTGTGCGCTGGCACCACAGGCCTTACTGCTCCCTGCCAGCCGTGCCATTCTGTGTGTCCATCCCTGCACTCTGCCTGTCCCTGCAGAGCCCAGGCTGCCACGGGATGTGCAGAGTGGTTCCAGCACTCCTGCACACGCCGGGTGCTGGTGCTCACACAGAGCAGCTGCTCAGCTGGGAGCTGGAAATGCTCGGAGCGCTGACCTCAGCTGCCTCCTGCTCCCACCCGCTCTGTACACAGGGTCACTTTAAAAATTAGATTTAAATTCTGACATTTTCTATCAAAAATATCCCAGCCAAGTTGCGTTCAGTGGGAAGCATTTCCAATTCGGTCTCACCACCTCCAAATCGCTATCTTCCCTTTGCGTCTTTAAGAGAGGCAACTCCATGTTTTGACAGTCAGTGTAAAAGTGGCCCAGCTTGAAAACTTCTTCCCACACAGTTTAGAAAGATATGTGAGCAGCAAGTCCCAGATTTTTAATATGAGAAACACTCCAAGACTAAAACTGAATTTCCACAGGAACTCAAAAGTTTGCATTTGGTCCTGTTTGCTTCAAAAGAACAGCTAACAGAAGCCAGTGACCATCCATCTGGACTACATTTTCTGTTCAGTTTAAAACACTGAATTAATTCTGGGTTTCTAATTTGAGAGCTCCACTTAAGATGTGGGGGCAGCAAGGATGCCTGTTTTTCTACTCCTCTTCAGCAGAATTAAAACTGACTATATGTAAGCCTTGCAGAGCAAAACAAATGATAATTGGGGATTTCTATCGATAGATGACCACAATGTATAAAGCAGACACATAAAACATGCCAGAAGTGCTAGCACTACAGTTTTAACACATATATAGCATGTTTCACCATGCTGACAAACACTGCCCAAGGCACTTGGGGTTTGTGCCTCTCTGTTTCACTCAGCACATTCAGCTTGGTCAGAAATTGTCTCCCCTCCCAAATCGGGCAGCAGCTCCTGGCCCTGCTGCTGGACCACAGCATTCATGCCTCTCAGGTTTTTCTTAGCATGAAAATCAGCACAGAGAAAACGAAATTATTACATAGCAGAATTCCCTCAACGGAATGTTATCTACACTTTTTACTGGAGCACAAAATAAAGCAGCCCAGCTGCAAAACCTTTCTGCTGTTTGAAGGGAGCACGATCTGCTCCCTTGCAAGGGCAGAGCAGGCACGAATGGTTCCCAAGCAGTGCTGACATTCTCCTCACTCATTGCTCTGCCTTGACTCTGACTGACTTTCAACTCTTGCCCTGCATGCTTACTTTTAATGTTAGTTCAACAATAATAAATCACTAATAATGAAGAATGTGTGTAAATACTTATTAACCCTGCAGACTACAATGGGCTCTTTCAAGGTTATTACAGTTCACTATAGAAATAAAAATAGGTTTTAAAATTTTCTATGTACGTACACTATGAAGAAAAGGCTCTTTAGTACTCATGGAGTAGGTAAAGAGTCATTTTAAAGATTTTTATTTACACTACAGCCAGTGCTCAGACCTCATTTTAAGGAAGCCTTGTGAGAATTGATTAAGGCAGGGACTGAATCTCTCCTTCAAACAAAAAACAGCATATCTAATCATTAAATTTATCCTTTGTTCTTCTTCCAAAAATAAAAATTGCTCTTCTTCCAAATTATTTTGTTTAGGACAGAGCAGAAGTTTGAAATTATTTTTTTTTCACAATTTAGAAATTTTTGAAGAATTTCAAAAAATTTAAGACTATATACATGAGAATTTCTGATACAACAGGTATTTCTGTTTTTCTTTTAAAAATAAGTCATAAAGTTACTGGTATTGTTACTTATAAAATGTCATGTACGCTGTAACT
Source organism: Pomatostomus ruficeps (assembly GCA_013400735.1). Lineage (NCBI taxonomy): Eukaryota > Metazoa > Chordata > Aves > Passeriformes > Timaliidae > Pomatostomus > Pomatostomus ruficeps. The sequence continues at coordinate 19,953 of VYZT01010551.1, forward strand.
AATATACACAGTTCTGGCTGCAGCTTTGGTGGCTGCTACCTAAACCTGAAAATTTCACCTGTATTACAACTCCCAAACTGATGCTAAAAACCAAAGCCATCAGTCAGCCACCCTAATTTCTCCCAAATCAAAGAGCAGAATGGAAACTGTTTGAAGCAGGAATTTGAAACCCAGATGCTAAGGTTGTGGTACAAGCTGAGGGAGAGGCTGGGGAGACAGTAACACTAGGTTGGACAGTCTCCAGCTAATTGCTATCCCCAAATCTAAGCTTCAGGGACTATTTTCTTCACTTCCAGGCCCATTCCATGATCCAAAAGGCCACAGATCAGGTTTCCTATGTGGAGGGCTCTTTTGTTCCAACCGAAATATCTGATATGAGCTCTGCCTCCCAAAAATCCCAACTCTTTACAATTCAGGGGAAAAAAAAAGAACAGGGAAAAAACTGAGGAAGATATGAAAATGGACAAAGTCACCACCAAGTCAGAAAATTCTCACAAATAAAAGCACAGTTAGCTTATTAATGGGGTTATGTTTTCAAAACAACAGAAGCATTAAAAGAAACCACAACTACTTAGGAGAGAGTCTCACTGGGAGTATTTGAGTTGCAAGAGAAGCCTGTCTAGGAGCTCTGTCTCAGGGCCCTGACCATCACCCAAGGGTCTGTGGGAGCACACGGCGGCTCCCTTGGCATTCCCAGGTTTCCTCTCAGACAGAGCCACTTCTGCTCACACACAGAAACCGAACTGTGTGTGTGAAACCACCAGCTACCCCCTCACAGAGCACTCACTGCAGCCTGTCCTCACACTCATCTCTCACACACAGACTCACTGTGACACAAACATGGGCCATAATGCAGAGGCACAGGATGCAAAGAACTCAACTGTGGGTAACTGCTGCTCCATTTGTGACTTTGCAACCCATCCTGCAAACTGACTGCAGCGCCTGAAGGGTACAGGAAACACTGTAGTTTATTTATCTTCACCTGTACAGCTTGAGGTACTTTCTTGATTATTTACTTTTCATTCTCAACTATTTACTCGGAAGGCAAACCTTTTGTTTAAGGTATCGTCTAACTGCCTTTCACAAGATCTGCAAATCCAATGATTTCAAGCCATTGTTTCGCACTTGTCTTGACCACAGCTGTGTTTCTGCACAGGCTTTTACCACAAATATCAACAGGAACAGCATTATCCAGGAACAGGAGAGTGACAGTGATGTCATTCCTGCTATCATTACTCACTGACCCTAATAGGTTATGAGTTAAATAAGCTGCACATTAATTCCCATACTTGAGTGATGTTCTGGGGCTGAGGAGAAATCCTCTACAGCAGCAGCACCCTTGATTACACCCCAAAATGTAACACGTCCCTGCGACTGGCTGAGCACCATGGGGGAATTAATGAGGTACACATCTCTGCCTCCATGCTGATCCTACAGGCAGCTCCCAAAGTGCCTTATCCAGAAGAGGCTGGTGTGCTTCACATTCAGCCAGAGAAATGCACCCTGAGAGGGAAAGGACTGAGCAATGAAAGGAGCGAGGGAAAGTTCTTCTGGTGGAGAGAAACGGCAGAGCCTCAAAGCACAGATAAAAATGAGGGGTCAAGCAGTGACATGGAACAACTTCAGGCTGAACATGAAATGGCTCCAAGGGGAACAAGAGAAGTTGTAGCCTCAGGAGCCATCACCCAGCTACAGAACTGATGGATGTGGAGATCGAGGGGTGGACTCTGCAAAGTCACACCTGAGTTCTGGGTTGGGAGGGAAAACACAAAAGACTGCTGGAGAAAGGAAAGGGAAGCAAACCACGCAGAACTGGCACAGCGGATTCAAGGAACAAGAGAGGATGAAGTGGTTTTGTCTGAAGCATTAACATTACTTTAGCAACATTAAAAGGAAATTAAAATCTCTGTACTCAAATGTTAAATCCTCCTAGACCATATGAAAAGAAACAAAGAAATTGAGTACCAGAGAAAAGGGTACTTATTTGTACACATATACATGCAAACTGTTAGACTGTTATACAGTTGTGGCATTTATTAAACATTAAATAATTTATTCAGAGAAAGAGACATAGGTACTTGGAGCAAAGGCTCAAGAACTTCTACGATGTAATTAATTTCTTAATGCCTTCAAAACAAAATGCAAGCCTTAATTAGAAGTAATTAAATTATGCTTTTGTTTTCAATAAAAAATTATATATAGAACTTGAAGTTTAAGTCATGACCAAATAATTATTTTTTACACCATTGTGCCTTTTTTGGCTTGACTTTCAGTTTCAATTTAATAGGAGTTACCTCTAGATTTTTAATTACCATTCACAGTATGTACCTTTGATAATTAGAGCGAGTAGTGTACAGTTATTGATAACATCTGCATAAAGTATGTCTGGTGAGATGATGCAAGCAGCATCAAATAGGGAGCACTAAATCTGGATCTCAATGATCATTGCAGGACAGTGAATAAAAGAAAATCAAATATGTGTTCTCATTTCTTTCCTTTTTCAATTCCTTATGGAATTAATATGGGTGAGTTGAAAGAAAATGGGTGATGATGATCTTACTACTTTGCTTTAACTTTCCTTTCTCCATAATTTGAAGAACACAGATTTCCTACCTTAGCTTTATTTAGCTAGATAACAGAATTAACACTCCATTCCCTATAACTCTGTTGTGTAGTAGAAACCCAGAAGCAATCTATGAAATAGTCACATTTTTTGTTTTAAGTATCGTGATCAGCAGAATCAGTGGAAGTTATCACTTTTGCATTAATCATTTCTAGCTCTTAACAGGCTCAGATGATGCTTGAATACGTTTATATACGTATTTTACATATATGTATATAAGTATACATATATTACAGGTTGAGAAGCCATGCTCTCTGCAGTACAACATGCTCAGTGAATGAAATAGATATTTTCTATTTAAGTTCAAATGTTTCTCTACAGAAATTGTCATTGAAACTGCCTGTAAAATACTTGGGAGCATTAGGTGTACCACCTATCATGATCCTATATACAAGAGGAAAACTATATATACTTACATACATATATATATACACACATACTGATCAGACAAGTGAAAAGCACATATATGGCTACAAAAACACTGAAATGATTGTCACATCTTAAATTTCCAATTTATTTAAATGCTTACTAAGTTCATCCTCTTCACACAAGCAGCCAAGTGCCTTCTGAATGGTTCAACAGAAATAGTTAAGGTAAGACAAGTTATTTGAAAATAATTATTCGCTGCCACTGATTATCTTCTTGCCACTGGATGGCAGCAACACAACCTCACCTTTTTCTGTTGTCCTCAAATTTTATTTCCATTATTCATCTTCATTACCAATTTTAAACAGAATTCTGTACATATCTTAAGCACATTAAAGACTTTAATGCTTTAAAGTCAACACTGACAACCGTATTAGTTAAGTCGTTAAAACAGCTTAAAGGACAGTGAGTTTAACCAGTTCAAAACCCAAACAACTTAATTAAATTCATCTATAAAACACTAAACAAGCCTCATTTACTTAAGGAAAGTTTTGTTTATAAAGATCTTTATTTTGCCAGTGTGTTTTTCTGCAAAGACTCTCTTCCTTCCTCTCTACACACACCAGCTTCTCCTCCACTGAGAGCAGCTTCTTGCATCTGACGGATGCTTCTCATCTCCAAGTCTCCATCTCCAACTGATGCCCATGTCATTGTGAAACTGGCTCACCCTGCACACTACCTGGGTGTGTCTTTCATTAATTATGCAAATCAAGCTTCCAATTCAATCTTTGCCAGTTCGGACAATAAAGGTTTTCCACACCAAGTTAGTTCAATCTATTAAATTAATTACCATTAATCATTTTGACAAGCCCAAATAAATATTTTCATTAATAAAAATATTTTCTATGAACAGTTTAAATGACTGGCAGCATTAACTGAAAGCCAGACTATAACTGATACAGAAAGGTAAGGACTAATTAATTATAAATAATGGTCTTGATTCTTCTCTGAGAAAAATCAATTGCATATTCAGCTACTTCCATGTAATTAAAGCCTTGATTTCTTTGAACTCAAACAACACATTTCCTGTACTGCTCAGTGAGTTTTTCTATCCTGGTGCGCCATGACTTTTTTTTATGAAGCTTGCTGCTTGAAGGAAACGGTGTTATGTCCTTATACCAACACAGATGGTGTTCCCAATCACGATGGACAAAACTGGGAGCTGGAATGCAGCTCTACCTTGACAGAGATATTCCTAAAATTCTGTAGGGACTGCATTTTGCTGGGATAGTTTCCCACTAGTGACTTCATTACCTGAACAAAGGGCACGTTTTCTCATCTGCAGGTGCAAGTTTACATTGCATTTGCCTTTTCTTTAAATCCTTGCTTGTAATTATGTTCAAAATAATTTTCTATGAAATATTTTTAAACAAGTGATAGCTGTAGCACATACCTTTCAACGTCAAAAGGAAAGCAGAACTTTGGAACGCTGTTCAGCACTTCCTGAAAATACAAGCAAGAGAAATGAAGTTAGAGATTTTTGAAAAAGCTTTTGAAAGGGCTTTTTTTTAAAAAATGGCCAAAAATACTCATAACAAATAGTAAGTTCAAGGAATACATGATTGCAAAAAACACAGCACACGTTCCTGGACTGAAATAATTGATTATTAAAAAGGAATTAAGTTTGTGCTTTGGCAGATTGCAAAGACAATGCCATAGAAGCCCCAGGAGGGAAAGGCCTGGCCTGAAGGGTATTAACACCCTTCACATCCCCGCTGGGATTCCCTTCAACAAGGCCATATGGATTTTACAAGAAGCACCACACCATATGGGTAAGCCACGTCTGCTGCTACTTGTACCACAGACTAGCCACAGGGACTTCTGACAGATCCTGGCTCAAAAATACAAATGTTGTTTCAATTAAAATGCAGGCAGAGAAAAGGGAATGAAGTTGGCAGCAGAATGAATTACAGAGAGATATAACAACTCTATACATGTTCCACAGTCAAATGCTGAAAATGATGGAAATCGTCTACTGGTCCAAAGCAGAAATTTATGTGATTAACCCTTTGGGTTTCACAAGCAAGCCTTGCTATTAATAAAGGAAAGGGGAGGGGTGGAGGGCAAAACCCACCAGATCTACATTCATACCACAGTATGAAAGGATAATGTCACTCTTTTGTGGAGAATTTTATTTAAGAAGCTGTTTAGTGGCAAATAAAATGTGTTAATTAAAATATAAAAATGCTCTCAAACTAGTCAACATTTTTCCTTAAAAAAAAAAAAAAAGTGAATTACCAGATCATTTAGCAGCAAATATTAAACAAGGACTTTACAAGATCCTAGAAAATAGGTTTTATTTCCTTGCTGCCATCTGGGAAAACAAACCCCCTGTGAAATTCAGCAAGAAGAGACAGTTGACATCAATGCAGTTGGTCAAAGCTGCAGAATTCCCTTTTTGGAGCAGCCCAACAGAGCTGGATTTCTGCATACCCGAGCTGGCCCGCAAGGTTTGTTTTCAGAACAGAGCACATTGATTGCAAATTTCCAGGGCTGCACACGAGGGTTTAGGAAGCTGATCTCAGGTGTTCGCACTCTGCAGCCTCAACACCCTGGCTACTGCATGTTGGACAGTCAACGCCCATCAGGGGAAATTATGTATTTAAATTCCTACACACTACAATGACTATTTACTTCAAACATCTGCCAGGCTCAGTGGATGGTGTAAAATATAAAGAAACCACACAAGTTCATCAACAAGAGAGGAATAGTTCAGGAAGAAGATGCCTGTGACTACAACATGCATATATTAGCTGCAACAGTTCAGGGTATGTGATGTGCCTCAGTAAAGCTTCATGTGATACAAAATCAGGAGGTTGATGTTTTTAGAATTTCTAAGTCATACAAGAGAGTTCAAGAAATCTTTAGAACTTTTACTTTGTTAGCACCGAGTATGAAAGCCACAGATGTGTTTTGGGAAAGGTTATTAACTCCATTGTGAACAACAGCAGTACATTTAATACCCTTCAAAAGGAACTGCTCAAGCACCACCCTGCCTGCTCTGAGTGCCCACTGCAGAAGGGTGAGAAGCAAAATACAACAGGGCAGGTAAGCATTTGATTTGCTGCAGTCAGGAACAAGCACACACGATGCTAGTAGTAACAATAATAAACTCTAACAAAAGAGAGCAAACAGACCAGGCTAATCGAAACTTTTAACTCAGAAATTTCCTAAACATTTCCAAATAGTCTCTCCCTTCAGGCCCACATAGCTTGTTCTTCCTGTTCCAGAGAAACAGTGTTTTATTCTTTTTCTGAATCTGCACCTATTCTCACACTATAGGAAGGGATTTTTCTCCTCACTACCAAGGATTTTAATTGCTGCCTGGTGAGCTTAGCAGTGACTCAGAATTGGGTATGGAAATGTATTCATTTATGTTCCCCACTGTATTCTCTCAGAATAAATTATCACGCGGGGAAAAGAAAACAAAAACAAAAAAACCCCAAGGTATCAGCTCAATATTTTGACTAAACAACCTGAAAATTACGGGTGTGTTTAGCAGCGCTGCCCGGCCGAGCGACAGGCCGGGGCCCTCCCCAGGCGCACACGTGCGCGCAACTTCTGCGGGGCAGCCTCCGCTCGCTTCCCAACTGGCAGCAGCATCCCTCGGGGGACGGCTCTTTAAACCTCCGCACTCTTTAAAATTCAACCAGCCAGCAGGTCTATAGACTGCTGTATAAACACTATAGACACACACACACAAAAAAAAA
>VYZT01010551.1:26728-78877 GCA_013400735.1 Pomatostomus ruficeps
AAAAAAAAAAAAAAAATCCTCTCTCAGCTTATGTCAGTGACAAAGCAGCTCAGCAGTTGACTGCTTCTCCCCTGACGGCGTAAGCTGGGTTTACATGGATCAATAGATGGAAGTCCTACCTAGCTTCCAGAGCTCCCTTCTCTCCTTAATTACAGGTGCTAGCCAGATTTTTAAAATGGAGGAAAACAAGATGCCCCCGAGATGCTGCTAGACGAATTTAAAATGCAAATGGTATTATATAGACATTCACGTACACAGTTCCTATTTATGTACAATTACAGGTACTTGCCTATTGGATAAAATTTGAGCTCTGTCTCCTAACGGGTCATCATTTTCAAGGCTCCCTAACCCAGCCAGGACTTCCTCCTGAGTCAACATACACACTCTCAGAAAAAGAATAACGTATTTGTTGTCTTTAAGATTCACACCTTCATAAAATGATCTGTTTATTTCTGAAGGCAAAAGGTTGTACAAGTCTTCAGAAAACAAAATACCTTGATCCACATGTCCCATGATTATTTCCTCCTCTGGTTGTCACATTATTAGCGCTTTCAGAAATGGTCCTTGTGTCATAAAGAAGGTGTATACAGGGGGAAAATTATAATGATGTAAAACAAACAAACAAAATAAACCCCACAAGGAAAGGATTATCTATTTGCCTTTAATCACTGACTAAACATCTACAGGTGCATACACAATTGTGTTTAATTGCTAAGTTAAAGGATAACTCTCTCATTCCTTACACAAACTGAAAGAGAAAGAAGAAAATCATAAAATTAATATCATGTGAACTATGATGTGCTGCTTCTTTTGAAAAAAACTTAAACGACAGAAACGGTATTTACAAAAATGTTTCCCTTATACCTATAGCACAGCAGCAGAACCCTGCACTCTCAAAGGCTCATGGTGCAATGGTTTTATTAATTCACTTTCATCAGCTGCACTGTACAACTCCAGCCTGGCCTGGCCATGCTCACTGGCTCTGCAAGGAGAGAATATTACAGAAGCCTGAAAGGTAAGAATTATTTAGCATTCCTTGCTTGTTTTGATACCCACTCAGCTAATTCTGTTTAATGGCATTTTATAAAGCAATGTAGACTGTGGTAGAAAATGCTTCTGAATTCATACATGGCAGCTTTCTGGGGAAAAAGGTCCTGATAACTTCTTACTCTAGAAAGAAACACAGTCAGTAGTTAACTTCTGGCATTTTCACCTTCGGATAGTTCAGATTTCCTCTAGCTCTAAAGACAGATTATGAAGAATTCCCTGAAACTGTTTTACGGAAAAATTAATACTGAATAGCAATTACTAGCTGGCTTACTAGCCACATTCACAGGGCAGTCCCACAAAAGTCCTGTGCACATCGCAGCGTTGCATTTGCGGTGTGACACCACAGGATGGGCACAGCACAGCTCTGTGACAGGGCAGTCTCAGTGCCGTGTGGGTGGTGAAACACAGAGCTATAGATGTGTCCCCTAAGCTCCACCTGCTGCAACACTTCTACTCACAGAAGACAGAAAAGAAAATTTGTGCAGTCGCAGCTCCCTAAAAATAGACCTACTCTTTTCAGCTAACAATTTTCAGACTAAGTTGTGCATGGTGCTGCATTTTTTTGACAGCTATTTCTATCCCAATACAGCTGCCACAAAACACTTCATACATCCCTGACAAACATGCAAAGAGGAAGGAGATTCTAGACCATGTAGCAGAAGTTGTCGCTAATGGGTTCAAGCACGATTAAAATTCCACTGAACCGAGCTACGTGTACATTTCTACAACCGTAGAGTGTTTTGACCCGCAGAACAAATTCCACTCCACTGCTGAGAACAATTTTTGATCCTCATTTAGCTGGCTAACATGTAAACCACAGCTGGCAAGGCCCTACAGCCTAATGACTGACATTAAGAACAATCAGGCTGCTCATAACACTTAAGCATTGAGCTTTTTTGAATACCTGCTCTCTAAAAGGTGCTTGTACCTTTTGAAAGCTTATTCAGAGAAATATTGGTTGTCTAAAATGAATGAGGAGCTGCATACCTGCAGAGGAGGATGAGATCACGTACAGAATTTCAGTTAGATTTAATTTCTCTTGTTCCTGCTTCCTATTCCTCCACCTGGCCACCTTTCAGTTCCGTGCCTCAGGAAAGGATGCCAGACAGGCAGCTGAAGGTTTGTGGTAGCTTAGTCTGGTGGCTTTGTGCTCCACACAGCAACAAGGGCACAGGTAAGGGCACAGACGGACGGGGCAGCAGGACAGGAAGACTTTAGACAAGGTAATGGGATGAGCTGGAGATCCTAGAGAAGCAAAATCGCCTCAAGTAACTCTCGCAGAGGTGGCAGTGGAGGCCTGAAGGTCAGCTGGGGCTGAACTTAGAGGTGGTTGTTGTAATGTCACTTAGAACCAACAGTACGTTAAATACACACAAAAAGAAATTCAAAAAACCTTAAAGCACTGGAACAGTGAAGGACCAGGTGTGGTCACTCCAGCTGAAGACACTTCAGCTACACAATGCTCCTGCCCTGTAGAGCACACTAAGGCTGGTGTCCCAGCACTTCTCTTTCACTGCTGTAAAAGCAGCACTTTTTACTGCTTTTACAGCAGCTTTCAAAGAAGGAAAGCTAATCCTGCATTATTAATCTCACTGTCCTGCAAGACTGAGGAATAAGACTTTCTAAACAACCACAGAGCAAGTTTTAAAATTCGGGGATTTTACTAAATTATAAATTGCTGGAGTCTCTATTTGCCTAATTGCTCCTGAATCTCCTCATATAACCAGATAAAAATAAATAAAGCCTATTTCTCACAGTTGTGTCCAGCATAGCATGCAGGGAATCAAAGTTCACTTTAAAATAACAAGCTCAATTACAAATAGAATAAACCCAACATGAAGTTCAGCACAGGTTAATTTTCCTGCGTAAAGAAAAAACCCTTCAAATTTCCTGGAGCTCTTAATAAAAACGTAAAAACTGACAATGCTCTTCTTCCCAAAGAAAGTTCCCATTAGAATAAGCTTAGATTCAAACGTTACCATCTACCTCTACTGCTGGCAAGGCAAACAAAACCAAGATAAATATTACTTCACTGCACATCTCAAGCATGCATGTAATATTAGTATTCCACACAATAGTAAATAGTTTTCCCTTAGTTCCCTGACTCATGTCGGGGAGACCATTATTCCCTAAGCAATGCCAGAGAGTTGGGAAAAACAGGAAACGTGCTCGTCCATCTCCACTCCTGAGATTCCTATGTGGGCAATATTTAACTTTTAAGGTGGTAGAGTATTTACTATCTTTAAGAAAATCCATTACATTTTGTAGCAAAAAAAAAAAAGAAAAAAAAAGGCACCAGTGTACGGCACGCAATTTTCTATCATCATGCAATAGGGAAAAGTGGCTTTCTATTAATAAATACTTTCAGTGTCTTTAACATTATCTGGAAACTCAAGAGAGAAGTTCTCCTGACTAGAATTACAGGAGACGTGATTTTCTAAATCCGAATATGTAAGTCTCTGAAGGTCAGGTTAAAATCCCCGAGTCATCCTGTGCAGCTAAGGGGCAGCAATATTTGTTTCACTCCAGAGCTCCTCAGATTTCCCCCTGCTCACAACAGAAGTTAAGATGCATCTTTGGCAGCAGTGCTGAGAACCTCCTGCATGCCCTGTTCAGATGCTGTTTCTCCACTCGGGAAAAAATAACCACAGCAAAATAAATCACAAATTAAAATTGGTTCATATTTATTTGTTTTACCTGTTAAGTTTTTCCATTCCACCTTGGAATATTCTGTTAACAAGGGACAGAATTGAGCCTATCAGCAATATACCCAACTCTACCTATTCAATATATTGCTTTAAAGTGAAGTTTGCAGTCTCAGAAATGTCTGCAAAACTGCATCAAAGAATATCATGAGTAGAGTGTAGTGGACACTCTGGTCAAAAGGCTCCTAATTTGCAAGATTTCCTTCTCAGGCACCAAGAAAGGCTATTTATAAAAGGAAAATTAACTTAAAAAGAGCACTACAAATAATGAGTATCTGCATTTCCATGAAAAGGAAATACACTGAAAAGATCATAACACTTCAAGCACGACAAACTCTACTTAAGGTGTGACTTGATACATTTCTAATTGATTTTAAATCCAAGCATATTTTGTTCCAAATATATTCCAAAAATTTTTCCCCTCACTAAGTACTGCATTAGTTACCTAAAAGAGAAGTCCTGAAGCACAGTGTCTGTAAATAGAAGGATGCCATTCCTTGGCTACAAAGCTGCTGGTGAGCAACTGGCCTGCCCAGCAAATCCCCAGTCCTGCGTACACAGAGAGGTCAGCAGCAGCTCCACACGCTGCTCCTGCTCAGGCTGGGCACTGACACTGCCTTGTAACAGCACGTGCTGCTCTTCCAGAATCACAGCTTCCCACTGCTTCTTTCATAAAATGACTGCACAGCACGTGCCATGAAGAAATCCTGATATCCCTGGCAATTCAGAAGCTTGGAGGCAGTTAGAAAATCAAGCACTGAGTAAGTTAAGGAACCACTTGGGTGCCACGCTGAGAGGAAGCATCTGTGGCAGAGAGTGATTTCTGCAGTTAAAAAAGGTGAGGCAGTCCAACAGCTCAGCCCTTGTGTGGGCTCATCCATGCCTGGATGTGCAGCCCCAGGGCTGTGGCAGCAGCAGGGGAAGCCAGGGAACCACAGCGCCTTGTCCAGGGCACTGAAAGCCAGGACAGGAGGAGCTGAGTCTCTTGGGTTACAAGAATCTACAGCCAAAAGAAAAGGAACCGAGAAAGGAAATCAGCTTCTAAGGAACCTGCTAGGATTGTAATTCCTTAACTGAAATTATTTGTGATATTTTTACAAAGGAAACACTTATTTCTTGTTTTGCACTCAGCATAGGCTACATTCTAAGCTTCACCATAATGTAGGTCAGTAAGAATCGCCTGCAATAATAGTTTTTCAGTACTAAATTGAGATATTATCAAGTGTGTTGAAATACGGAAGGAAGATGCAACAACTCCAGATGAAAGACCAAAGAGGGAAAGGGAAGAAGCCAACAAGCATAAATTTAAAGTGCTAACATACCCCTAGTGTTACCCAATGGAGACAGATGATTACCCCAAACAATAAAGTGCAGTGGCCGTAGGACTAGGTGTCTTTTTCCCCAGAAGATATCCAGTGAACATTCACTTTACTATGGCTGAGCCAGTCCAGACCTTCTGGCTCCCTGCTCGAAGCCTCTGGCAGCTTTATTGCCAGCAATTACTCTGCAACAATTGCAGGCTGGTGTTGCTGCATGTGAGCCTTAGGGTGCCAAGCCACCTCAGCACTCAGCCCATCAGCTTAGCTTCGACCTCTGATACAGCACGAGCCACCTTTGAGCAGCTAAGACAAGAGGAGGCAGCTTCCAGCTCTCACCAGCAACCCAGGCAGCACAAGCAGCTACAGCCAAGAAGATTTTCAGCTGCTTCACCTTGATCCAGAAGAATGAAACTGCCCATGCTCAGGGAAGACACTCATAAACCTAACCCAAGTATTCATAACACTTACTGAAAAATTAGCAGAAATCCTGTTCCTACAGTAGGATTTCTCCATCAATAGAAAGAAATCTTCCTATTCCAAAATTTAGTCTAAAATTCAAGAAGGGGTCACTGAGTGTTCACTGGCCCAGGATGTTTTCTCTAACCATGGTCATTAGTGCCTAGTGAAGGATAAAGGGCAGAGAGAAGTGTGCTATGTGCCCTCACAGACAGGCGGTTTCTCATATGTGGATCTTTCATTACCAGGTAGATATGTTTATTAATGACTGCAGACAGAAACAGACACACAAAACCAGAAACTCCACACCTCTGCTTAGGGGAGAAGCAAAGAGAGTCTACCGCTTCCCAATGCCTTGCAAACTTATACAGAAGTAATGAGCACCAGAAACAGTTATATTCTGATGGATTAACATTTCCCTTCCTGATCACCTGCCTGGAACCGCTTCACCTTCCCTTATTCCTGGTCCAAGATCCCAAACCAAGTAGCCTGGATGCCTCCAGCTGCAGCCTGCTGATCACCCTTGCATTGTTCTTGCTGCTCCTGTTTCTGATTTTAGTTCCATCAAGTCTTGCTCTTTGCTTGGTTTCTTGATTTCATCACATGTGGATTATGCACTTTGATCCCAGACCGTTTCCTAACATACGCAATATGTAAGAGAGTATTTTATTTAACAAAATAAATGCCAATTATTTGAAGTGACACTTCAAATACCTGCAGCAGTAACAGTGAACCAATGTACCTCAAATGCTCTCCCAGTTCTGCAGAAAACTATCCAGAAAGGCAGAAGAGCCAAGAACCAAACACAGGGTTCAGGAATATCACATCCAGTATTTAATATAAAAAGAGGCTGCACTAATTAGGATATTCCTAGAAGTGCAGCACTAAGCCAGAGACACAAAAGCAATGCTGAAGTGAAACAGAGACAACAACTTGAGACTGAAATGGAAGGAGGGTATGAAGCAAGCAGATGAGAAAGAATAAGGTATCCCAGGATGAGGAATCAGGGGACATTCGACTGGAATATTCTGAGGGCAGCTGAGGTCAATCAACAACAACATCACACATGACAATTTGGCAGTCTTTCTGGAAGATGTTCCAAATGATTGTCATCACTGTTTCAGCCATCAGTTCTTTTTTTCTCCTTTGGTTTGGCACATCACTGTAGGCTGGAATCTGATTCAGCTTTGAAATAAGCCAAATCAGTAACGGTTATTTTCGATAGGCTGATACAGAATATCTGAAGTGGGCGACATCACCTCCTGTGTACTTATTTGAGCAAACAGAGAAAAAACTACTTCTACAAAATGCAGTCCCCCAATATCACAGCTGTATGATTTTTAAAAATGGCTAACATATGCATACAGTCTATTAAAATGCACATAATTTATTTGACTCAAAATGAAAACATATCTAACAAGTAATTCCATTCATCTGGCCCTTTTTCACCCAGCCTTAAGATATACAAATGTGTGCCTTTTCACCAGAACACAGCAGCTGGGAATGAAAAGAAAAGCATTCAAATGATCATTTTCACATCATATTCCATCGTCTTTTCACCAGCTTCTCCCCAGTCTTTCTTTGAGTCCCATTCTGTTACAAGAGAGCTGCTTTTTAGATCAATTCATATTTCCATAATCCACACTGCTGTTTCTCTCTCTCCTCCCCAGGGTGGACTAACCCCTGCATCCAGAACTATGGCTTACAACTGTCATTAAGACCTGTAACAATAACGAGATAACAAAAGAGCTGGTAGAGATGAGGTTAGCCAGTACCATATGCTGATCAAGTTCAACGTTTTTAACTTAAAAGCTCTATAAAACAAAACTCCCACAATTCTGAGAACAAGCATATTTCATGTTGCCACCTGTCCTCAAAATTTCAATGAAATTCCAAATATTGGGCTTTTACAATTTTAAAAATTTTAAGAATAAAAGTCTCAAAGATTTACTCTGTCTCTGATGGGATGAATTAAAAGAAAAGGTTGAGAAAGCATCTTGGAATATTCACATCTTGAATGATGTAAGGGTCTCGGTGATTCTGGGTGTTCCCAGCACGTCTACGTGGGCAGTTGTTTCACAGAATATTTATCAGGACTGAACAGATCTTTTCTGTTCACACACTGCAGTTAGCAACTATAAATACACCTCTGAATGTTTTCCTGCTGATCACCTATCAGCTGGGATTTGCATAGTCAAAGAGCATTGCTTCCTTACCCACACAGTATTTTTCAATAAAAACAGTATGTCTTCCAAACACAAAGTGGCAGAAAATCACTTTATCTTAACCAGATGAAGTCTCCTTGCAATGTACAAAATTGCCACATTGCCATCATCTCAGCAGGGCTAATTGCTTCCCACAAAGATTCAAGTTCCAAAATATCCCTTAACAAAATATAATGTATAAGATTTAGACAAAAACACTGCTGAAAATCAGTAATCTCATTAGACTGATTCCTCCTTTCTCATACCAATGCACCCAAATCGTAACCATACTTATTAATACACAAGCAACAAAACCCCCAACCCCTCTTTGAGATTTCCTGCTAAAATCAATCCCACAAAGCAAGCACCTCTCTAGTTAGCATAAACATTTGGAACATGCATTCAGTGCCTCATCAGAATACAAGAACAAAGCCAGCTCATGCAGAAGGCTGGTGAGATGCAGCCCCTAACAGCAGCCTGCAGCCTTGAAGGCAGCGTAAACAGCCTCGGACCTCCTGCGTTCCTGCTGCTCTCTCCAGAGAGCCCAGAGCAGCACAAAATCTCACTACTGGCTGTCACACTGGGGTTTGACCCAGAGAACAGATTTTAGCCTGCTTCTTGAGAATATTAAAAAAGCATACAAACAAATAAACAAAAAACTCCAACTTGTGCTATTATTTAAATCTTTAAAAGAATATAATCTCTTTCATGGTGACCTCTTTCATGTAATTGCTGCCACAATCCGCACAATTAAATATTCCATCCTGAAAGAAACTGAGCCTTTTGTCTCCAATCAGACACTCATTTAAGCTAGGCTTAACTTTCAGTAGTTAAAACATACATTGAAAGTCAAGTGTGTGACTGGTGCTTCGCTGCAGGAAAACCAACATAGTGATACTTCAGAGGATTTATCCTTTGAACAACTGCATGCGTATCCATACATCTTTATAGGCAGAAATATTTTCACATGAACCAGGCAGGTTTCCATGTAGAGTATCAGACTTTAGTAGCTGGGTCACTACAGGATATGGAATAAGGTGCATAGCTCACAATTCAGTGATGATTCTGCATAACGTGATACATTGAAATTAAAACCCAGATGTTATGTAAAATATGAGATAATAACATAAAGAGTGCTACCCTAACTTCAGAGAAACCAGTAGAGATTGCTCACGTGGGATGTCATATCCCTGACTCGTTACTCATCTGCAGGGGTTGGCAAACGCCTGACATGGGAAGGCAGATTTAGACTGCTTGTCTTAGGAAGCGAGAGAAGATGGGATGGAATCTGCACCACAGCCAAGAATCTGATGCAGAGCCTCAATTCCTTCTTAAGCCACATCTTCAGTTTACAGCCCCTCGTCATATTTATTACCAAAGTGGCTTCTGGTGAGACCATTTCCTGCCATATGAGCTATTTGTGCCATCCTCCTGGTGAGACGTTTTTCACCAGCAGAGAAGCTGCAGGCTGAGGGCAGAAAATATTATGGGATTAGAAGGGCAGAGAATGAGAACTATTCAATGGCCACCGCATACCTTGGGACCTACTGCAGGTGGAAATCACTTTGGGTCAATGAGCAGTCAGATTAAAAAGCTACTGAATTCTTACACAGCTAGAAATAATACCCAACACACCTGTAATTAGTGAATTAGTAATTGTTAGAATAGTAATGTTAGACCTCACGTGCCTCAAAGGCTAAGACAGCACAGAAAGCAGCCCTGCCCCTTGCACAGGCAGCACCTGCTGCTGGTGCTGTGGGCACCGAGCTCTCCTCCCTCCTCATGCCAACGCTGCTCTTCTCCCAGGAAGGTTCCAACCCAGCGAAGTTGGTGGGAGTGTCAGTGTTTGTATTTGCTGACCAGACACGCACAGAGCCACAGAGGAGTCACCTGGACAGGCGTGACATCAGTCAGGCTTTGCTCTGACAGCACTGCCACGAGGGGACGAGCCAGCAGCTCGCAGCTCTGCTGGGCGACATCACCTCCTGCAGAAATGTCTATCTGCTTCTTCAACACTCATCAAGTACTTCAGTCTGGAAGCCAAGGTGTTGTTTTCATTTTGGTTGCTTTTCTAAAGCCCTTAAAAATACTTTCTTCTTTAAAACGATTAGATTTTTTTCCCAGATATCAGAGCATTAATATTTTCTCTACAGACTTCCATTTAAAAATGGGCTTGTAAGGCCAAAATGAAACTCTAGTTTAACCAGGCTGAATAAACAAAATAGGAATTTCAAGATTAAAAACATACACAACTTTTATCATGGGAATTTTTGCATAAGGGGGATATTTGAACATACTACAAGACAGGGCCTCTAGGAATATACATTCAAAATACATTTTAAACAACAAAAAAATAGCCCATTAAATGGCTGCAACTCATTCTTCATCCAAATTGGAGCTTGTGAGGATAAGCACAGCAGACCTATACATGCTCAAATCAGAAATATCATTTTTTTCTACAGTGCTGAGATTCTTCACAGCTTTTTCAGCATTGTCAAACTCCTGTTTACAGCACTAATGCCAGTACAACAGTAAATTGTAACTCTATGAGGTCTCAAATGGATTGGTTCTTCTGGCTCCTGAGGTACTTTTTAATAAAGACTTACTTTGAAATGGTCGTGTGGTTCTTTGTACTTTGAATTCTAACCAGCATAAGCTCATTTTTTCATTGATAGTTTTGAGAGTTACGAAAAATGGAATTACTCTCACCTCAAAAATAAAATAAAATGTGAAAAAAAAAAAGGCAATACTTCTCTTTGCCAGGAGTGTTTCTGAAACACAAGGCACTTCTGCCTTGAAGAATTACTTTTTTTTCCTTCCCCATTCTATGTTTTTCTCTTTTCCTTCTTATTCTGCCATCTGAGGAATTACCAGAGAGAAAACAAGTGGTTTCCCTGCAGTCTTAGCAGATAAGGAAATCAACAATGAATCTTGCAAATTTTTTTGTGGTACCAAAACCACACCTTAATATTTCCTTTACTTGACAGGCTGCGAGTGATTATGACAAATCCCCAGTCTTGTCTTCCTCCTGATGTACATCCCATCCACAACAGATGGAATGTTTTGCAAAACAAGAATTTGGAAAGTCAATATTTAAGAAAAAAGTGCACCAAAAGTGACCAGCATCAAAGAAAATGGCAGGGCACAAGCAAAACCGGAGGATTCGAGATGAGTAAGCACTGGGAAGTCCCAGCATACTCAGGACAAATGTGAGAAAGAGGAAGAAAATGTCAAAATGGCTTAGACAAGTTTTCTTTGCAATATGAAAGCAACAAAAAGGTGACATGATAAACTGTAGAAAAATTCAGGAAGAGAGGAAAATATTTTGCCCAATGTTATCACATCACTGTGCAAACAGACAGCCCTTCAATTTTAGGAAAGATGATTCTTTGGGACACATCCAAAAACTAACTCACACATTTTACATTTAAAATAGAAATGACTGAAAAACAGGACAGAGAATATTCTTTTTTTTCTTTTTTAACATTCTCCCCACAAACTTTCACAGAAATTAGCCTTGACAGTTTTAGTGAGTTCTTGGTTTTTAAAAAAATTAAATCTGATGGATACTCGGGTCTCCAAACCAAACCTACCCAGTTCAACATGCACACCCACACGTGCAGGGAAGTGATTTCACCTCACGACTTGGCTCGGGGGTTTGCCTTAGAAGCTGCTGTATGTTCTATTCAAACCCAGTGGTTCTATCAGGCAAATGTCCCTTGCAAGGAGCAGGATTCCAATATCCTGTTTTTCAGAACACAGGCAATTCACCTGCAACGCCAGGCTCCCCATGCGGCTGAGACACAATGTGCAGGCACAGGTTTTTCAGAGCCAAAGGCAGAGAGCTGCCTGAGGCCTCTGCTTTTTATAGATTAGGTATGTCTATGGCATCTTTGTGTGATTCCCCTCCAGTCTTCAGTGGGCTTCATCTTCTAATCATTTTTCTACACCAGCTGTTCTTTGAATAACCTTCGACTTGCTGAATAAGCTCCCATTTTTCTTCATACATAATTTGTCTCTTTTTTTTTTTTTAAGATCAAGTCTTTCTTGGGGAAAAAGAAAAAAGAACAAAACAAACTCGAAAAAAAAGAATTTAAATGACAATGAAGATGATCATTCTGCAGCCAGGATAATTATCAAAACTTGCTGAATGCCTAGCTGAGAACATATAACAGCACACTTTGCTCATTTGTCACTGTTTTACACGCTGCACATTTCTGACTGATGCTGTTCCCTAACCAGACATCCTACCTTCTACGTTTGTATATTTATTCCTTTCATCATGAATCACCTCATGGCTGTCTTTATAGAATCTTGTATTATTGATTTAAAAAAAAAAAATCAACCATTTATCAACACCTACTGTAAAAAACATTGCCAGATCATCCACTGTGGTGATATTACCAATGAAGAATATGTTTGCCTTAGTATCAGTATAAAAACAAGAGGCAAGAAAGCCACTGAGACAGAGATATTTGTTCTGTTTAGTAGTTTTATGTATTTTATGAAAATAAAAATATTTCTATGCAAGAAACTCTTGTAAAAGTTGCTGAAATAATAAAATCTAATAATTTCATTAAAGTTTAATATTAATAACTTTCATTAAATAGTCATGGGGCAAAAAGCCCAACTCACTAATTAATAGCTTGCTGTCACTACAAACAGTGAAATAATCCTTCAGTCCTGTATGTATAAACTTTCCTTTGAGGATTAATTATAGATAGAATATAGGATTTTCACGCTTTCAGAATCAGTAACTTTAGAACAGTCTCTTATAAGGGTCTGAGAATTTTTTTTTTTTCCAAGCAAATAACTAGGGTATCTCTAAAATATTATTAAATAACTATGGAAAATCTTGCATTGAAAAGGATTAAAGGAATGGAACGCACACGTTCTGACATTAAAAGGACATACATGGGTAGCTCTTCAACTTTTTTGTTCTGGTGGTTTTTTATAACATCAATATTTGGCAAAGTTTTATTGATAATTTTTCCCGCATTTTCAATCCCAGGACAGATAAAAACCCAACACGTCCAACAAGACCACCTGATAAAACACTCTGTATCAAAAATAAGGTGATACAGAGAATTAGCAGGACATTCCGTGCTCTGCAACTGCTATTGCATATTCCTGTCACAAAGGCACTCTAATCACCAAGCCACCAGTTGGGTGAAGACTTCCACCCCGCTATCATTAGCATCTGCCTCGCCACAGCTGAACAGAAGAGCTTTTTTATTATTATTCGAACATAAAAAAAAAAAGTTCAATCTCATGTTTCCAACCTGGTCTCCAAAGTCCTCCGGGAACTTCCACAGTACCACTGGATCTGTAAATAATTGACAGACAGCATTAATCAGAGGCAAAGGAACAGAGTATTACAGTCAGAGTCCATTAATATTAAAGAGAGGGTCAGCTTAGCGTCAAGCTTTGAGGCAAGTGCAAAAATGTATCTAAAAACTAAGGAAGATACTGGATTATTAAAAAGACTTATTTCATATTTATGAAACCATGTGTTTATTGTTTTACATATGGCAGCAGGTTATAGCGTTCTGAACTATTTTCATATTCAATTCTTTTTTTCCTGGAATACTACAGTTTTTAAGCACATTTAATTTTCACGTTTTAATTCAATTAAGCAATAAAGAGATATAAAACCTCTTTCCATCTCAGGAAAAAAGAACATAAAATTATAAGGGAAAAAGAAGGCCTTTATGAAAGTACAGAAAAACATCCTTTGTGATTTTAAAGATAGTACCAATGTAACCAGTATTCTCAAGGAAGAGTTTAGAAGAGCTAGCATGTTTCAGCATTTTCTGTTCAGAGCCATTTAAAACCACACATTTCAATGATACCTCAAAGTTTTCATTAACCTCTTGCAAACTGCTAATTATGAAAATAATCACTGTTATTCAGGCTTCATATTAGTCTACAATTAATAGTTTTTAAAAGCCTCTAACACAATGACCTGAACCATAACCTTGCAACGACAACACGAATTATGCTCTTCGTTCTCCCCCTCGCAAAGCTTTTAATCTCCCTTGATACAAACCCTTCCTGAGGTGCCACAAACACCCATAAAGCCTCACAGGCTGCTAAACAAGGGATCAGCAGCAGTGTTTGTCCACGTGCTAAAAGTGAAATTATCCATCTTCCTGCAAGGGACACCCAGCTCAGTGCCAACGCCTGGACCAGAGGCGGAGCTCTCCAATTTCTGCCAAGGTCAGGCAGCTCCTCCGGCCACTGACCACACGGCCGACAGCAGCTCGGGGTGCCAGAGGGCAGGAAAACGCAGGAGAGACACAGCACTAAGGGCCAGGAGACACTGCCTGATGGGAACTGCCACCTCTTGTCCACCTCGGGAGCTGCTGGATTCCTGCTTCCCAACCAGCGAAGTATCTGGGGAACTGTTCCGATCTGCACTTCAGGCTCTGGCACCAGCACTGGGCGGTAACTCAGGAACTTCCTTCTCTTTGCTCGGTTGGACGTCAGAACCTCGCGGTTGTCCACTCTTGGCAAAGTACAGGGGTTTCTACTCTTCCTCATGGTCGCACATATTCTTGTTGCTGCAAACTGGAGATTTAATGAGGAGGGCAATGCCACTGCTGGGGGTGTCATTCCCAGCTGCTGATCCCAAATCCCACTGTTCAGCACGGCGCTGTCGCACGTGCGCGTCTGCCGCTGGCCCCGGCACCAGGAGCTGGAGACTGGAGTCAGCATTCCTCCTTCACCCCAGGCCAGATGTTCAGCCAGCAGTGGAACATACATTTCAAACGTGTTACAAAATTCAACTCAATGCAATTTAGATCTAATTTGCATGTAATTCAAATCTAAGTGAGATTTTCAATAAAAATGGAGACATTTGACTCTACTTGTTGGACAAGCTTATTTTTTCTCCTAAGAACATCCAGGAAGGGTTCTGCAGCTATTATTTAATAAAATGTATGTATTTTGCACAAGGAATCTTCCTCCATCTACTCTGGGGTGCAAGAACTTTTGAAGGCAGATACAAAACAAGAGATGAGATGCTACATTTATAAAAATATGAGAGTAAATAAATAGAGGTACTTACAAGAGAGACTTTTTTTCCCATCTATTTTGTGTGTATTTAAATTGCAAACACATGTCTATAATGACCAGGTACAAGAGGAATTGGAATGACAATGACTATCATGTAAGGGAGATCTTGTTTTTATTCAACATCAGTATCATGAAAAATAAAGCAGTTACAGATCAACAGTGATCCCTGATAAATCCAAGGAGCAGCAAGTATGGTAACATATCAAAAAATTCATGTTAAGTAATTCATAAATTACTTGCTAAAAAGCACTGAAAACTTGCAGAATCGAAAAAATACTTCAACAGAGCTTGTAAATCTAATGCCATATGTCCACAGACACTTGAAGCATAAATTTCTCTTCGAAAGAGCAATCCCACTGCACTCCCACTGGCAGGTACTTGTTGGGGAAGCTGTAGCCCTGTCTGTCTCCTGCTGGTACAGACTCTGTCACAGCGACACTGAGCCAGATGAGGGAACTGACTGAGACCAAACCAACTGTCTGAAACTTTTCAGGTCAGCGTTAACTTGATCAGTTCCCCAAAACCATTGGGTTTATGCCAGAAAAACAGGAAGGAAAACTGGGGAATAGGGAGCTGTGGTGAGAAGAAAGCAGGACTGCTTCACGCAGCAGCCTCAAGCGCTTGCTAGAGCTCGTGCAATCCAAGCTGGTTACCAGCTGCCTCTAGTTCCGTTTCTCAGCACCCATTTCTTGTTCACGACTCTCCAAGTCTTGCAGGACCATTTATAGCTGCTTTCATTGCAAAACCCAAGCGCTGTGGCCTGCAAGGAGGTGAGGGGACCGCTCTGCCGGAGCATCGCCTGCCAGGAGCTTGGCAGCAGCACCTCTTCCCAGCCACGAGGCCAGGCAGATGATTTGGGCAGATGTGAAGCAGAGTTACACGAGAAACATTTAGTGCAGTGAATGCTTTAGCAACACAGTAACGAAGTCACTGGGGTTTCTGAAGTCGGACAGAAATGTAATTTCTTCTCTTCACTGTCCGTAGTGAAAATGTAACCTCCAGGCTCCAATATAGGAAGCAGATCGCAATAGCAAAACGCCCGGGTGTTATTTTCAAAGGTCACAGTCAGGAGCAAAGTACAACCTCAGAATTAAGCAAAACTTGGCTCTGGGTAACTTGGGTTTGGGGTCAAAACATGGGTAAAATTTACACCTCAATGAGGTGCCAACAGAGCTAACAGCATTGCACAGGGCCACCCTTTAGCTACAGCCAACAAGATCAACAGCTTCACTAAGTTCTTCTGGTGCCCTGATATCCCAACAGATAAAAAACCTACAACCTTGATTTACTGTCCTGCTCAGCTTGCCATCCTCACTTCATATTAGGGCTCTCTCACACTACTCCAGTCTCAGTTGAAATGGTAAAAACAAACCTAAAGTAAATCCCAGTTCACTCAACTATAGGTGTAACAACATCTACTTTCATATAATGAATTTATTTATATATTTATATCACGGGGGGATAATTAAATTCATGTGATCTAAACAGGAAGAATAATGCTTTTAATACTCCTTCATGAAAACAAAAAAGAGCCAACATTTAAAAAAATAGTCCTAACTCAATCCAAGAAAAACATTCGGTGCTACACTCAGCAAAAATTACACGCCTTCAAGACTTGTCCAACTGCTTTGAGCTGGGTTTTGCAGCTGTTATTACTGGCTTTTAACTGGTTATTTTAGTAGGTACTTGCCATATATTTATTAAGTAAGAAAACCTGATGTGACTCGTGCTTCAAAAGGAAAAGTTACTATATTCTTTTTATGTCTTTACTCTCTGAAACCAAACCCTAACACCTACAAAAAGCCTCAGGATTTTATGGTAATTATCCAAGTCTGGGGTTGGGTTTTTTTTTCAAAAGATGATGTTGGTTTCTGCTTTTGGAGCTAGGCTCAAGCAGCATCTGACATATCTTTGTGGCAACTTCTCAAAAGGAAGAAACAAAAGGGTACTGATTTAGAAATAAAAAGAGAAAGTATAATCCGATTCTGCAACTTCATGCACTCTATCTTCAGGTTTACAAAGACCGAATTTTCTTTTCCCTGAGGATTACTTTCCAGATACCCCATCTGATCTGGCAATGTTAGGTCAATTTTATGCTGATTTTATGGGTGAGAGGATGAGAATTGCTCAGAAATAGCTGTTGTTGTAGTCAGCTGAGGAACTACTGAATTTCTCTTCATTTTCTTTTTCTAACAGACTTTTTGGGACAGTTTGCACCAATTCCAAGTAAATGGAGTAGTAAGGAAATTGTTGAGTGCACGCATAAAATACTTTGTGCGTTGCATGTATAAATGTCTATAGTGTTGCATGTGTAAATGGATATTTCCACGTACAAACTCCACTTTTTCCTATGCCTACCACATCCAGGATGTAAATCTCAGCACCTGCCAGTTATCACTTGAAAATTCCTTTGCTAAATATCCCACAGCATTGGAAATGACATCTCCCCTGGTCGAGGAACAATCATAGAAAGGTTTGCTGAGGTACCAAAATTTATAATTACAAAGAGAAAAGCGAGTCACATGCAATGCTTAAAAAACCAGTATTCAAGATGCTGCGATCTAGAACTGCTCCAAAGACAAAGGCAGGCAAGTATGACACGTGCTAAGACAAGAGAGAAACATATGCTTATCCTCAAGCTAATTTCTCTCCAAAAATCTATCCCTCTAGAGGCAAGGTCATAAAGCATGTCATCTGTATCTTCAGGAAAACAACTTCTAACACAGTTTAGCTTCTGTAACAAATCTAAGAACATACAAAGGTACTATTTCTCATGACAGAGTAGATTAGAGAAGCAGTGAAACTATAAAAAAAAAAAAAGAGAAAGCTTTCTGAGTTGTAACTTTCCCAAAAACTGACAAGTTAAATAGACTCTAAAAATACTCTTCATAATCATCAAGCTTGCAGATTATAAATGCCACCCAAAAATACAACAGGAGAAGGTAATTAGCACACATTCAATTTGGTAATGGAAGAGAAATTACAAACACATGCTGAGAAACATCATCTCGGGTAATACTCTTGATAGCAACAGCGAATATTTCCGACAGGAAAACACAGCTAAGGTAAAATGAAACAGATTAATTAAGTAGTCCAATATTCTGGGAGGAGGAGTCTTCAGCCCTGCTGGTTGTACTGAGCAGAACAGACAAAAGGACTGCCAAGCAGAGTTGGTCAGGCCTTGGGACAGAGGAATGGACTAGATGACTGCTCAGTATCCCTCCAGCTCTATTTTCTCTGATGCTGTACGGATATTCATTGGAAAAAAGCTGTCAGCGCAGAGGGGAAAGAAAAGTCTGGGGCCAGGAGTTAAGGGGATGGGAAAGAAAAATAGTGAGGAAAAGGAAGGCAGCAAAGCAAAGCTTATTGCAGACCGTTCTTCTTTCTTGTCTGGAAAAAACAAGAAGTGCCACATTTTTTTCCTTACATGAACATGCAAATGTAATTAATAAAGCTGAAATTATCTATCATTATCTCAGGAAACAGCTTTATAAACACACATTTAAGCAATAGGCAGAATGGATTTTGTTAGAATATGTAGTTTTCAGCAATAAAAAATGAGTACTCCAAACTAAGTTTACGATACTGCTGTTGTTCAAAAACAAAGGTCTCTTACATATCTAAAATAATTTTCCAGAAATACTCAACAGTAGTTCCAGTGATGCTTTTGTATCAATATAGTATTTAATACTCAACCAAATCACTACAACAGTGATTCAGAAACAAAATAAGAGATGAACCATAACAAGGGTTTTTACAGATGGAATCGTCTGATGAAAAAACCAGCATTCACATAAAAAATTAGTTCTTGCAAAAAAAAAGGACTTCTGCATATCTTATTAAAATCCGCCTGTTAACAGCTTCATACATGAAGCACCAGAGAGGCAGTAGAACGGGAGGCTCTGCTGCCAGAAGATCTGGGTGCAAGAATGATCTTCACCTCCCTGGTTTGGGGGATCAGAGGGGAGCACCAGCCAGCAGCAGGAGGAAGAAGAGCAGGATGCCATGGAAAAGGACAGAAGAAGCGAGTTACAGTATTTTCCAAGCCTCAATGATTAAAAGAAGGAGCAAGGACAAAATACATTGAAGAAATTTGATTTTAAAAAGGAGAAACTCAGGAACAGTCGCTAACTTCTCTGGCACCCAAATTTGTCAGATTAAAGGTAATAGGCAAATGAGGGTGCCACTACAGAAAATACCTGAAAGTACACTTCTATGCAAATCATGTAGCAAAAGAAAACTTACTTACAAGGCTATATCAAATCTTAACAATCCAGCACCTTCAACGCTTTTACTCACACGTGTGCCTTCCCAAAATGCCTCCACAATTTCAAACAGTTCCCACTTCAGCAAACAGCAAAGGAACACAAGGCAAAAAGGACAATATCATTGGCAATGTCAGTTACAAAAAATGTTAACGAGTGCCAGTAATTATATTTGCCAGCTTTTCCTGCTATATATTAATACACTGAGATTCTCCTGGGTCTCTAGGTGGGACTCACGTTTCAAAATAAGCCACAGCATGGCCACAGCACAGGAGCTCAGCTTCTCCTGTCCCCTCTCCCTCACCCACACCAGTGGCCTCTGCCTTGTCTTCAACTGACTGTACAGTTTATGCCCCATTTTGAAATATTATTTAGACATTCAAGGTACCCAACTCACACTGGCATCCAAGGTGATATTTGGAATGTGTGATTTTTAATATTTTTCCTTCTAACTTTTCTCATAGAAAGTAAAGTGTGAACTAAATGACGACAGAGTCAACAAACACAGGCTAAATAGCGACCTTTGGGAAATGGAAAATAACAGTTTAGTTACCTCAGTCACCGTAGCTGTTGTCTGTAAGTCTTTGATTGCACATTTGCTAATCAGAAATGTGCAGAAACATAATTACAAAGACCTTACTGGCAAGGTGACAACATCTTCCTTCCATGAGGAAGTTTTTCCTAAGGAACTCTTTAAGTGTAGTAATAACAGCTGCAATTAAAGTAATTTCTGTAGGACATATGTTTGAAAAATTCTTCCAATCACAAGTAGCACAAATTACTCATGGACTTATCAATTGGCTCAGAATTTAATTGCATCTTTCTATAAACACATAATACTTAGCAAATAATTTCAAGATACCAGTGCTCACAGCACGTTTGTGGAAATCCAGAATTTTGTTTTTAATAGATGGGAAAACAAAGATACAACCCACAAATGTAAGAGTCACTCAGCCCTTAACAGAAACCACACACACACCACACTCTTGTCTGCTCCCCACAGAAACAACTCGCACTTGAAGTCAGGGGGTCCAGCCCAGGCAGCCCTCACAGCATCACAGCAGCTCCACAGCTTTGGGTGCTGGCCCTTGCTGCCCCACCGAGGCACTGACGGCTCACAATCCACACTGAAGGGTGAGAATCTGACGTGTCCCCATCGCGCTGCGTGGCCACACGCGAGATTCGCTGATTGTACCATTTATCACAGAATTATTTGCAAGTATTTCCACTTTTAAACTTAGGTGACAAAGGTACCTCAAGGTTTTCAGAAATGCGAGAGCGGTGTGCAAATACTGACCTCCCAACTAATCCCACGCAAGGTTCAGCCCAGTACATTGTAGAGAAGCAGGACTTTGTCAGGTTTGGGACCTGAAACTTCCTCCAGTCTTTCAGATTTCCCTGTCAGCAAGGCACTTGAACTAGGAAATAAGTACTTCTTCCCCTTTTACAGGCAGGTAGATGGTTAAAAGTTCTAGCCACAACTTGACATCCCTTCAGAGCTGCAGGTCAATCCCTTTTTGCCCAGGAATTTGTCCCACTGAAGGACAGAGCAGTAAGTCATTGCAGCTTACCAGAGACAGAAAGAAAGGGTCCTTTTGGCTGCAATGCTATTAGCCATGCTTCAGGCTAAAACCTTAATCAGGGTGAGAGTTCATTGCACAGACAGTGCACAGATAAAATGAGTATGTTCCGCCTTTATTTGGTCTCTTCATGAGATAAGCAGGGGTCTCTTCTACCTGATAAGTCTTTAGAACGACCTTGTAAAGTATGGCAACAACTGCATGCCTTGAGAAGCTGTGGTGTTATTCTCAATTTCCCTACTTTAACTTGCAATCGTGAGTGGTTCATGAGAACAAGGATCTAAGAACTAAGGTAGCAGAAGAAGAAGTGACGGAGCACCACACATACCTCAAGTTATTGCTAATGTTCAAGGAGGGTTTACGAAACAAAATACTTTTGCTGTCACTGGGTCTCTTGTTCAAAGAAATTTAAATGAGGTTGTGCTGTGAGCTATTGAAATGAACAGTAACCGCACAGAGTAAGACTAAGGGCATTCACCTTTGCAACCAACACAAGTTTTACATCCCACGCTGTAAGAATGAAAAAGTAACTTGTAACACTCCCTCGCAAACAGACATTGTGCTGGGGTTTCTTTGTTTTAAATGAAGATAGAGGACTTAAAAGTTCTTTAAAAATATTGTGAGCTACATGAAATTTGCCTATATTAGTGCTGCAATATTGATTTTGAGAAAGATGTAGAAAAGTTCAAGTCCATTATTACCAAGCCATATTACCAATTAAATCACGAAGGAGCAAAGCTCCTGCCCTGCCAAGTATACTGGAGATGGACCATTACTTGCTCTCCCATGTCAGTGATGTCTGACCAGAAATAACCATTTTATCTCCTAGAGCACATTGTTATATTTGCTTGGTGGAACCCTCACACACTGCAAATAGAAAAATCAAAAAGCTTTTGGCACACAACAAAAACTATATCTCAATACCTTATGGATACCTGAGTTACTGCTTCCCAATTTACTCCAAGAAATACCAATTTGGTAGTAGCTTGGGCATGAAACCATGGATATATGTGACCCTGTAAAGCAAACTGATTGATTGCAGAAAACACAGGATAATAGTCAAGCCATTTTTGACAGACGTTTTCCAAAAATAATACAAAAATAAATCTTACACTAGAGTTAACAAGCCTTTAAAAAATAAATTAAAGCTATTAAAAATTAAACCAAAAACTTAATCCTTATGTAAGTTTTCTTCTCTAAGCAGAAGTTAGTCCAGTCTTTAGCTACTTCGAGAAGAAAGGAGTGTTGCAGGGGAACTCCCTCTTGGCTAAAGATGATATAATGATTATCTAATTGCTTCTTGCCTGAACAGTGCAGCAACATTCCTTCCCCTTCCCACTGCTGAGCGCCACATCCTGGGCACAACCCAACTGCCAGTACTTGAGGGCACAATTTCCCTGCAAATTATGCCACTCGCCTTAAATACTGCCTAGCACAAGCAATGAACTGTGATTACTCAATAATTAACAGGTAAGTAAGTACCTATTACTCAATAACTTCCAGGGACAGATTACCTAAAGGCCAGAGCAATCGTGGAATACATAATATCTTGGAAACGCAATCCCACTGACTGTCTTTACAACCAAGGACAGCTACAGGGAGAAGGGGTTAGATTCTCTGTTCATTGTTCTATTCTAGATTATTTATGAC
Organism: Pomatostomus ruficeps; assembly: GCA_013400735.1. Classification (NCBI taxonomy): domain Eukaryota; kingdom Metazoa; phylum Chordata; class Aves; order Passeriformes; family Timaliidae; genus Pomatostomus; species Pomatostomus ruficeps. The sequence continues at coordinate 49,035 of VYZT01010551.1, forward strand.
CTTTGATTTAATTAATACAGATATTACAGTATCATATATGCACCCCATCTCTATGATTATGCTGTGAAACAAACTAGGAATTGTGAAATGATATTCCGCTTATGTGTGAGAAAGAACGAACATAATTGTATATTACAAATGCATAGTTTCAAATTCTTTATCCTTTTTTCATTCTCCAATCACAAGCAGCATTTTCTACATGAAATTCAAACCTTTCACATGCTTACTGGCTATGGTAGGAAGGTGTGGAAGGAGAACAGCACTGGTAACCAGGACCTGGCCTGGAAGATTCCTACTCCTCTGAACACCTCCAGCACTACAGCTGAAACAGACCTAACTTCAAAAGCTATAATTATATAAAACAACATTTCCTAATTTTATATATGTAAATTAAAACAATCACAAACGTTCTTAGATACACAAAGCTCCAAAATTCTAACAATCATGTTGATTAGCCATAGCATACATACAGTTTGCTATATATGTAAACAGTTCACAGACTTTCATTTTAATATATGTATTTTCTAGGATATTCTGATTCAGTGTTCATTTTAATCTTTGTTTTTCATGACACATTAAACCAGAACAAAGATGAAGGAGCACTGATCAATAAGCACAAAATTTTTTTTACCTTTCCTTTCCATCTTACCCCAAATCTATTTTAATATCATCGGGGGAAAAATAAAACTCATCAGTCACCTGATGGAGTAATTCAAAACTTAACCAAACAGGGCTAATGGGTGAGAATTGAAATGAAAACACCTTGACAAAGAAAGCAATTTCTTTTCTTCGCACTCTTCAGAAGCTGTGGGTGATCGCTGTAATCGAACCATCAACAGCGAGGGGCCATCTGTCCCAAGGGCCCTCCACGTGAGCAAGAATCAGCAACAAAAAATTTGAGAGGCTGGCCCACATGCATTCAACCCTGATATGTCTGTGGCAGGCAGCATGCAGCTGAAAATCAGTGTTTTGACATTTTTCCCATACCAATCCTGAAAAGTCAACACTAAACTTTTGATAAGAACAAAGCACAAAAAGCAGGTTAAGAGGTTGCTTACAGAAAGATCAGTGTTACACCAACAGCTGAGCTCTCCCCTGTCAGGAAGCACTCCTGCTTTAGTACCCACGAGCATGTTCACAAAAAAGGCTACAGGAAACAACCTTTACACTTGCATTTATGCTACAAGGCCCCTCCAGGATTCGTTTTTGCAGCTAATGAAGATACACCGGTCACCTACCAAACCACCCTCACACAATCACCAAACCTCGCGTTTCTTCCACAGCAAACAAACAAAACATTAGGAAAGGGTCCACCGGACATGTCCAAGGCAGCAGCCACACACAATGTGTGCCGAGACCCAGGGCTCAGGGAGAGGCGCCGTGGCTTTGGCACCTGACTCCCCAGGGAACAGAGATCACTTGGATCCCCACCACGGACCTCCCAGAACTGGAGGAGAAGAGGCTCCACATCCCAGGGATGTTCCCAAACTGGGCACTTTCCCCCCACTAAGCCTTTTAAAAGGGAACACCATACATGGTAGAAGGCTAATGCAATTTATTTCTTCGGCATTTTCTAACTGAAAGATATATTGATCTTTTAGTAAAATAAACCCTGACATAGCTGCACCTCTCTGCGCCCTTCTTTCCATCTGTTTCAAAACTCTTCAGAGCCACAAAGTGGTTAGAGAGGGCAGGAAAAAGAATTATGATTTTTTTTTGTTGAGCTGCATTAACAATATTGGTCCCTCTCTGGTTCAGCAGAGGTAGAGCACAGACCCAGCCAGCAAACACAGCACAATGGAAATTAGAAGAAGCACTGTTTTTTCAGTCCTGCCAGTTACCTGTTGCCTGACCTCAAGTCAGTTATTAAAGGTTCCCAAACATCATGAGGTCTTCGAAAAAAAATTTTTTTTTAATTCAGAAGCAAGGGCATAAAAAAGGGACATTTCCATGGGGGCCAAGTTCAGTTATTTTAAAGCATAAGCCACACAAACACATAAAACAAGTAAAAGCAAGTCAAAGGCTTTTCTCACAGGTGTTTGCAGTTACTCAGGTCAAAATCCACAATTACGTGTTGGAGAGGGGTCAGCAAAACCAGAGATGTAAACATCAACCCGAAATACATAGAGGTTCTACCAGAATGGTCTTGTGTCTTGCAGCCCTCCAAGCATGAGATCTGGTTCTGAGTTAATAATCCCAAAGCACATCCAACAACTAGGAAACTCTGCAAGACAGTTCTTGGTATCACATACTTCGGTGAATAAACAGAATAATATTATTTATTCAGAACAGCAAAGCAGAAGAGTGATGCAGATGCATGATTTCAATTTATATCCCATTACAAAGTAACAGTGATGTGGTTAAAGTGCAAAGCTATTTTATCTTATCAAACCTCAATGCCTGATGTTTTGTCCAGTGGAATCTCAAATAAATCATGCACAAAATAGTGAAAATTAATTTAACAGTGTGATAATAGCAGACAATATATTTCACTCTAATAGAAAAAGCTAAAGTTCAAAACAACACACTGCACTCGCACGGCCCATGAGGGGTCAGAACTCAACACATCCTTTGTAAATTGAGCCTTTCCAGAAGGCAAGGTCAGGAGCTGCCTTCTCCCATTTCAGCAGCCTGCATTCAAACTGGCTGCTGTGAAAGTACAAGAACTTTTTTGTCAGAAGCAGTTACTCCAACAAAGGCACCCTGCGAGGTAACAGCGCTGCACTGGTGGGTGGGAGCCCAGGCCCTGGCGCGGCTTGGCCGCTCGGAAAGCCAGGACATGGCAGCCCGGCACAGCAGGCTCCAGCTGGTCCCTCACCCCTCACCGGGGCAAAGCAGCAGCCCAGGGAGTGCTTCCCACCACGCAGAGCAGAAAGGAGAAAGAAAACAGACCTGTACACCCTTGGAGGAGCAGTGGAGTGGTTGCACATGGGGAGATAAAGACTCCAGGAAGGGAGCAGGGCAGGATGATGGGCCATCCATATGCTTGAACTGAGCATTTCTGCCTCTTAAGTAATGAAGGTCTTCCTTTTACTTTCCAAAAAGCATTACAGCAGAAAGAAGTGAGATGAGGCCAGGGAAAGCGTGGGTAGTGCCTGTGTATGCACCATACAGCAGTCAAAAATATTAGCAAGGTGAAGAATGATATTATTACTGTTGATGTGAAAGAACAAGGAACGACTTAATAAATCAACAACAGCATAAATTAAGGTTATGCCTCATCTGAAAACATCGATTTACCAAATAAACCTGGTGCTAATATTTCAGAATGCACCGATAAACCTGCACAACAGTAACAGCTGTCTACACACAGAAAGCACAAGGAGCTGAAATATACAGCACTACATGTAACATTACAGACATTAATCTGTAGGAAAATTTTCAGCCAAAGTTCTCCTCTCAACCACTGTCCTTCTCTCACTGCCCGATCTTTAAGACAACAGTGTTTGCATGGAAGGGTTTGCTGCTATTGGAAGGGCTGCATTAGCCAGGTTTCCATTTTCTACCTACATCAGCTCCTTCCCCCACATTACTAATCACCTTTAGCCATTTCACACCCCTGCTCTGTCCTCCTGCACATTCTCCATCTCCACCAGGAACACAGTGCTGCTGCCTCGGCTGCACGTTCACCACTGCAAGGCTCAAGAGGATGAGCTCAGTGATCAGTACAGTTTGATAACAACCCGGTAACTACACGGAGCTTTTCTCTTTATTCTTTGTTTTGTTTCAGAAAATGAAAGACATTCACCTCCTGGAGCACAGCTGAGCTCTAGAAATGTATGTAAGAACCCAGACCAGCACAGTGTACAGTTGGAATCAGTGTTAAAAGCTGAAAGCAAAGTAACTTCTGATCTAAACAAATTACAGTCATGACTGGATGAGCCTAAAAAAACAGCACCGTTGTCTCATTGGTCATTTATCAGGAACATGAAAAAGGCTAAGAACACTAAGAATTAATCTCAGGTGTCAACCAATCTTCATAGGACATGCAAAAGAATTTTTGGAGGAAATATTAGAATGTTTTCAGACAAGCCAGTTCCTGCATTAAAATACACTATGCTGCAGCAAAACCCATCACTGCCCATGTACATACACTTCTCAACAACCCCAATTCAATATGCAGCTAGAGAAATCAGAAGTTGCTTTACTTTAAGACAACTAATTCTAAAATTTATTAATAAAGACTAATCATAATCACTCATGCTGAAAATTTCATAATCAATAGGCTAGAATGCACTTGTAAACTATGTCTACATAAAATAAGGCATCTCCTTATAGCATCTTTTTAATTTATTGTTTTTGTAATTAGTAAAAAAACACCACACGGTATGAAAATACTGCTGCACTTTTCAAGTACAAAGACATGCATTCTCTCTCAAGCACGCCTCAGATAACTCCTCTCTTATCTTGAGTCTTCCATCACTCTGATAAACAAAATCCCTGAACTTTCCAGAGCAGAGAAAATCCACTGATTTCTAAAAGAACTAAGAATAGATTTCAAGAATCATAGATGTGCAAATATCACATCTCAAATTTAACAAGCTATCCCAAATGACTTATTATTGCTTAAATTCTTCATTCCTATCAAGCCCAAAGAGGATTAGGCAAATCCCATAGAATAACATTCTGCCTAAAACTGTGAAGTGTATCTCCTTTCTTCAGGGCAAATTCTGTTTAATGTACTTATCAACAGTCTGGACGAGGGATCATGGGCACCCTCAGTAAGTTTGAAGATGAAACCAAGTTGGGCAGGAGCGTTGATCTGCTGGACGGCAGGAAGGCTCTGCAGAGAGATCTGGGCAGACTGGATCCATGGGCTGAGGTCAACATTTTGAGGTTCAATCGGAGCAAAGTGCTGGGTGCTGCACTTTGGTCACAACAGCCCCATGCAGCGCTCCAGGCTGGGGCAGAGGGGCTGGAAAGCTGCCTGATGGAAGAGGACCTGGGACTGCTGGATGACAGTGGCTGAACAAGAACCAGGTGGGCAAAGAGGCCAAGGGCATCCTGGCCTGGATCAGGAATGGTGTGGCAGCAGGACCAGGGCAGGGACTGTCCCCCTGTGCTGGGCACTGGCGAGGCAGCACCTGGAGCCCTGTGTTTGGCTTTGGCCACTCATTGCAAGAAAGACACTGAGGGGCTGGAGAGTGTCCAGAGAAGGATAATGGAGCTGGAGAAGGGTCTGGAGCACAAATCTGATGAGAAGCAGCTGAGGGAGCTGGGGGTGTTCAGCCTGCAGAAAAGGAGGCTCAGGGGACACTTTACAGAGCTCTACAGCTGCCTGACAGGAGGGTGTAGCAAGTGGGGGTTGGGCTCTCCTCCCAGGTGACAAAAGATAGGACAAGGGGAAAGAGCCTCAAGTTGTACCAGAGAAGGTTTAGATCGGGTATCAGGGAAAAATTACTCAGAGAAAAAGTTGTCAAGTACTGGAACAGGCTGCCCAGACAAGTGAGGAGGTCACCATCCCTGAGAGGTATTTAAAAGATGTGGACATGTGCTTTGGAACATGGTTTAGTGGTGGACTTGGCAGTGCTGGGTTAAGGGCTGGACTCAATGATCTTAAAGGGCCATTAAGGAAGTGGTTTAGATTCCTTTTCAAGATTGCAGAAGAAATAATTATGGGGAAAAAAACCTGTCTCTCTTATTTTCCAAACTTTGCTATAAGATAATGAAAGGTGCCTACTCTAAAATACATAAATGTTTTAACTTCTGGTGCTTCCCCATGGGCAAAAATGTCAGTCATTTTGCTTGAGAACAGCATTTTATCCCATCAAATTTGAAAAGCCGAAAAGATCCCAATTCATGAAGTTACAAAACTAACCCACTAGGAGCAAGGCAAAAAGACTATAAAGGGATCTTCATTTTGCTTTCACTTAATAGCTATAGAAATCACCTGTTCAGGTAATTCCAGCAAGAGCCACAATCCTAAGCCTTTCATTTATGATTTTTATAATAAACAACTCGGCATGTTTAACAAGGTCTCCACTAAAATGCTGTATTTTAAAAACAGTGAACCCAATAGAGTTTTAAGGAATGCAAGAAAAAGGAAGTATTTTTTCTCATTTGAAGATGTGTCAGATCATGGAAGTACACTCAGTACCACCTTTTTGAGGAATTTACCCCTAAAATACTTAAAAAGAAGAGAGATGGATGTCTGTGAAATTGCGAAACCAAAGATTAAACTCAGCCAAAGGTCAGAGGATGCACAATGTCTGAGGCTGTGCTCTTTCCAAGCACAAATAAAACCAAGCCTGTACCAAAATATATCTCCCCGAGTGCTGAGAGGCCCTGCCAGTGACTTGCTGGGGAACACTGCTGGTTCCTGATCACTTCTCTGAATGCAAGGGGCCTAAAGCTGTCCAGGTCATAGCAAATGTTTGAAGATGTGACATGTGAAGAGGGTCAACAACAAAGCCTCGCTTTAATCCCTTTGTGTGAAGCAGGAAGAGGAATTTACCTCATATACACAACACATCTATGGCCAGTGAAGTATAAAACTTCCAGAGGTGCACCAGCAAGGCATTATGTCTTTTTTGCATGCTGGGAGAGGCTGGGAGGGAGGTGAGCAGCGCTTCTCATGGGCTGGATGTAGTGAAGCACAAGGAATGGTTGTGTGCCAAGCAGGGAGCTTTAGTGCACCAAGTGTGTTAATCACTGCTGGTATCTTCTCCCAGCCTGAGCCAAGAGCAGCACAAGCCATTAGTCCAAAGGGGTGGACCTGAGAATATGGGAGGCTTAACTATTAGTTAACATAACTTCCATCATTTCTAATTGGATTGTGACTAAATTCCCAGCACTGATAATACCAAAATGAGATCAGAGGGGAAAGCCTCCATACTGCCTTTGCACAAAGATTGGAATCAGCTCTCCCCTGCTGTTGTACAATAGCACTGACCACCCAAAGATCCGTGGCTTTAGCTAAAAGAGACCCATCTCACTGCCTGCTGAACACGTGTGAGGATGTTACTACTGTGATGCTTCTTTATGAATTTCAAAAAGCAGCCCAGAAACAGTGCAACTGTCAGCCAAATACTAAATGATATTAATCTACATGAAGGAGAATTAGAATAAAAAATTGTAGTAACAAAAGGACCTGAGGCTGGGGAGGAAGAGAGCAGAGTATCTGTGCTTTTAAGGACTGCTGAAAGATTCGATTTTCATTTGAGGATCTCTTTATCAAGCATTTAAGAGATGGCTCTACAAGCTCCAAATTCTGTTGCAATGCACAGCTAAGCCAGAGCACATCTTCAGACTTCCTTGCAGCCCATCAGAACTCCTGTAACCATTCCTGACACTCATTTGCTTGACCCATTTCTGATAAACAAAGAATGGAGTACTTGAAGTATTTTTCCCCCTTGTTCGTCCCATTCTTCACTGGTCTCTTGTTTTGTGGTCAGAGGTTAAACTGCTGACCTCTCACCTTCAAGGCAAGTTTTCCCCCCCTTCCATAAAAGGTTTTTCACAGTGTGCAGCATTCGGATTAGCCCCTATCCCCCTGAACAAAGGCTGTGCCTTTGTACCACTGGTTTGGGCATGGAGTCCGTACATCAGAGGAAGCTGCTCCTACTTACCATTCACAATAACGATATTGTGAGGCCCCTCTAACGCCTCGTCTCTCAGTGTCTAGACTTTCACCCAACCAGCCAGCAAAAAGAAAATCCTGTAAAGCACTCAACTGAAAATTAACTATGGTATCCTGTTGTGAACCTGATGAAGACGTTATTTGAACATACGGTAAAACTTTCCATTGTTTAACATAAAGATAAGAGAAAAACTTTTAAAGCCCTGAGGTTTAAATAGTCATAGGGATCAATTCTCTCATGGGTCAGTAAATGCATTTTATAAGCAAGCAGCTATTGCTTATGTGTGTCTTTAAAATAATACACAGATTATTAAATTATACCCAAGCACCCAGCATTCTGGATATTTGCAGAGCGTAATTTTATACTCACTAAGGCAGAACTCAAGACATGGAAAAATAATTGCATCTTCCAGAATTAACTGAAAGCGTAGCATCACTACTGCCCACTGTCCCAGTTACCTCCAGCAACTAAAATTTTAAAAGTATGGCAACAGAAATATTTTATTCCTTGCTGTAAGAAAAACTCTGGGCAAGACAGGGTATCTATAAAGTTAGAGTGCAAACAAACCATTGGATTTTCCAGGAAAAACAAACCAAAACAAACAAAAAAACTGCAGTGACTTGTATTTTGTTTCTTTGCAACACCTGCATTGCTGTAGCATGAATAATACACAGCAGCAGGACAGTTTACTGAAGTGGACTAACATTAATAAAAATCTGTTCTTTCATCTTGAGAAGAAAAAAAAACACAAGTAGGCCAGGGGAAAAAAATCTAGATCTGAGCAATGTTTTAATGTTTGAATAAACATATGATATATTTTGAAAGTCTAAGAAGAACTTATTATTACAGAAAAACTGATGCTTGCATCTTCATGGAATTCTTACGGCCTCTTCTGAATTGGAAAGAATTCCCTGAGCTTTGCTAGAAGAGTAAGGCACAGCTGAGGAAATGCATCTCTCTCATCAATTTCCCCAATCTGTTTTGAAAAGAGAGCCAGAGTGTCTCAAAAAAAGAGGCAAACAAATTGCTGTCTGGCATAGGTTGATTGATTGGGGGAACATGAGGGGGTGTGCTAGGATTTTTGGGGGTGTTGTTTGTTTTTTTTTAAAAGTGTGTTTTGTGCTGAAACAAGAAAGTGTGAAATCATCCTTGTCATAACAAGAAAAACAGAACAACAACGTTTATCCCTCAGCAGCACCCCACAGTGCCTGGTCAGGGCAGCAGGACATGGAAAGCAACAGGATTTGGGAGTCTGGCCCCATGAAGGGCCTAACAACAAGCCCAGTTCTCTCAAACAAGGTTGGATTTATAAAGGAAGCAGAAATCAGGAGATAAGAACTTTTTCTGTCTTCAGGAACATCAGACATCAGGCACACGCCACTGTCTCACTCTGCCACGTAGGTCAGTCATGCTTAGGAAGTATTTTAATGTTCCTTGTAACACTCTTAAAAAAAAAAAAGCCCACACAGGATAGCTGTCAAACCTAGAGACTGCTGGGTATTAATCTCTTGAGCTATAAAAGTCCTTAAGTCAAGCTCTGATGTTTTAGGCTCTGTGATCTTTCCCCAGACTGCCTGGCCTGCTTCCCACGGAGAGATGTATTGCACCCTGGAGTCCTGCCTGCAACACCTGCTGCACTGCCCAGGAGCACATGCACCCTCAGGCCTGTACTGAACTCCTCTGACTTGGAGGTACCACACATAAACCCCATCAGATTGGATCTCCAGAAGTGATACTGAAAAATAGCAATACAAGCATTCACTGTAGTTAAATTGGGAAGGAAAAGGATTGCCTCCTGCACCACTGCTCTGATACGCTTCTGCTCCAGGTCCTCTGCCATCTGCCTTCCCCATGGACAGCTCTTCCTGGGGCGAGTCAGCACCCTGTGAAGCTGAGCAGTCACACACAGGCACCTCAGTCAGCCCCCCAAAACAATGCAGCTGCCACAGAAGGAAAACTACAGAGGATCTAACACTATAATCCTGTTCGTGGTACCAAAGAACTTGCTTATTTATAGCTAGTGACTGAGAATGATTCAACAAGAACCACGATTTCACACATTTGTAGGCCTGTCAGAGAGGATATGCATAAACTGATGTCAGAAAGACAAAATGTCTGAGAAGTAACAAATACAGAGCATTAACTCAAGAACATGATAATAGAAATTGATTTTCTTATGATTATTAATTTTAGCTCTACACAAGGTTACTGAGAGGAAAAAAAATATTAACAGGGGAGACTTAAAAATCAGAACACTTCGAAATTCTCCATGTAGCTTCTGTAGAAATCCACAGCACAACACACCTTGGACTATGAGGGTAGTCCTCAAAACCCAAAGAAGACTGAGAGAAGACTATAAAAGAATATAACCTAGGTATGGAAAAGCATCTATTCATGTTCAATAAATTACACGTTCTGGTGAGAGACACGGTGGGGGGGATAAAACATCACCTATGGCACAAGTGAAGAAAAGGAAATAAAGAATCCCCATTTCTGGTAATACAAAAGCTATAATCCAAGTGAATCAACAGTAGCATATATAAGAGCAGGAAACTGCTCACAAGCTCTGTACCACAGCCACAGACAGGACTGCTCAAGGTCGCTGCTGAGGCCAAGGGTATGAGGAGAGCTCAGACCCCAGTGAGCTCGCACAAGATGGGCCCACATTTCTCTCCGAGAGAAAATGTCTGTTTTCAGCAGCTTCCAAAGCCAGGGTGCCCATGGGTACCCATGCAGGAGAAAGGATGCTGACACCCATCAGGGCGGGGCTTGGGCAGTGACACATGGCACACCTTGCCCACGCCCAGCACCACCAGCAGAAGAATGAAGTCCTGCAAAACCTCCTCCCAGCTTTTCTTCTCCGCCTTGAAGGTGACAATCTGACACACACTTTCCATTGTTCTTTCAGTTATAAATACAGGAATGAAGTCTCACTAGGGACACAAATGCAAGGAGCACGTGATGGGGCAGCCCTCCAGATGCTGCCCTAGGCAGACTGATCCCCTTTCAGTCACAATCTCACCCATGCAAAGGGAGGCCTGATGCTCTTGGAGATCACTAGAAACAGGTAATGGTTTAGTCTGGGACATGAGCAGGACAGAAGTTTCACACAGTGCATGTTTCAGACTGAGGGTTCAGGTGTTTTGTTCCAAGCAGGCAGCCTTATTTCCACAGACTGCACGCTGAGCTCCCTGCAGCAGCATCAGACCTATTTTAAGCTGTCAGATCTGGACAGAAGAGTTAAGTATCTCTCAGAAGACACTTCCTGGATATTTCCGTCAGCTTCAGGTCGTGCTGGCCAGCATCACCAAAGCTCTGAATTGCAACACCTGCTGTGATTAACTTCAGCTGGTTTTATTAACCAGTGTTTTACCAGCTATGTGAAAGAGAGTGTGCCTTCACATGGAGCTCGAGTATGCACTAAACATCAAGAAATGCACAGGTAACTCATCTGCAGTGAATAAAATTCCAGAACCTTTACTTGTCCTGATGATGAGAAGCAACATCTTTCTTTAGCACAGAACTTCTGCAAGATAAATTTTTAAACAGCAAAGTCTAATTTCAGAATACATTTTTGTTGTTCTTCAAATTACAGAGTATCTTCTTAACAAACAGCCTCAGTCACAATTCCTCCCACATATACACTTGCACCCAAAATTAAACCCAAAAACAAGAAGACAGCAAAACAGGGAAGCAACTACACTGTGATAAGGGGCTACTTCATTAAGCTACTGAGCAAGATACTGAAATCTCATTTCTGATGTGCCAAGGAAAATCCTTTTACAGACAGTTATAAACCGAACACACAAAACACATATTTAAGAATCACCCTGCATAGATGACTCTGTTGACTTTTGTCTTCATCTATACACTATTGTTTACCATCTTGTTCTTTCTTAAACTGTTTCTCATCCCTGACCTTCAAGCACATAGTAAAATTAACATTTAACATTTATGCAATATGCACCATTCCAGAAGCAGCTAATGAAAAAAGTAAACTACACACAAATGTAGTTTAAAGCCCCTCTTAACACCAATACATATAGAAACAATTGCTTGTGTACCATCACTTTTGGACTCTAAGTCATTTTCATCTCAATTATTCTGTTACTAAAACTCCTCCAAAAGATGGGAGTTATAGACCTACACATAAAAGAGCAAGATTTTAAGCCATTGCACAACGTATGACTCATTTCAAGCACCACAAAGCCCAGCAGCTAAGTTTAAGACAAAGGTTACCCATTATAATCTTCCAGTAACACTTGAAAACTACATAAGAGAATTCTGATTACAAACTGCTCATTTTTTCCCCCAAAAATGTTCTAATAAAAGGTAAGTGAATGCATCACTTCGTTTTGCTTTTGGAATGAGAATCTATAGCAGTTTGTTTAAAAAAAAATCCAAAACATGAACTCTAGTGTTTGTTATTTCTTTGCTAAATATTTCTTTTTGTTAAATATACAAGAAGGCTTTGGCAACAAAAAGGAAGCTCAGAACAGATTCATCCATTCATAATTTTCATAGCAGATTCATTCCTTTTTACAGCTCTTTAAAATATTGATCTGTTTTCAAATCTGCTTCCACAGAAAGCAATACCAATCTGCTATTAACAGAAACAATTATCAGATGCCCTGAAATGCTAAAAGCTCATTACAAATGTGGCAAAATTTTCAGCCTGAACTGAAGTAGACTCACAGTCTACTTCATTACTCTCTGTATATTGCTTTTATCGAGTAAAAAGAAAGAAATCAAATTAAGTCTCTTATCTTAAATGTAACACATCTGTGTGGTACCTTGAACTCCAAGAACAGAGTTCAGCAAGATCCTCCCCTTTAAAACCAGAGACACGAGAAGTGATGCAACCCAGAAGTGCAGCCCTGATCTGCTCCCTCCCCGGAATCAGTTCTTGGGCACTGATTTCTGTCCAGGTTTCCCCTCTGCTCGCCCCAGGGAGCCCTGCCCCAGTGACAGGCACAGGCACCTGCCAGCTCCCTGGGCAGCTCTCTCGGGCAGAGCGAGTTCAGAGCAGCCCAGCAGCACCGGGATTTGCTGCGAGGTGTCGGGAGCACTTTCAGCTTCCCCTGCCACAGAAGGGACGGAAACAAGGAGGTGCCAAATCCCACCTCTCTCTCCCTTGGCAGGGCAGCCAAGGCCTCCACGGCAAATACAGAAAGTACAGAGTGGGTACCACTCGCACAGCTGCTGTTCCTTGAAGACTGACAGTAACTGACATTATGTTTGACAAGCAATGGGTAAAATGGTGTGGAGTTTTTAAACAATTAATTGATTGATTGATTTGCCTGGATTAAGAGTATCTTGAAATAACACCTTGCAAATGTGCTGTTGCAGCAGGAAATATTTGCAATGTTTTAGTGAAGCTTTTGGTAAACCTCCTACTTGAATAAAGCCTAAGACAATTTTCTTTTTGAAGTTACAGGTCATCAGAAAGTTATAACTCATGTAGATTAGCAGCTGAAGTGTTGCTGTGGTGCAAAGGTAAGAACAACACAGTCCCATTTAATCTTTTCAAGTGTAGCTATTACAGCACTTCACGGAGGTCACAATCACAGTCCCCCCATATTTCATAATACAGTATCTTATAAAGAAGAGCTTTTTAAATCTTTTTTATGGTTTTCTATTGCTTAAATATATTTATAAAGTTATACAGCACATCTTCTCCACTGCCTTACCCACGAAATTCAGATTATTTCAGGTGAAAATGTTGCTTAACCAAAGACTTTGCCCCCATTGGCTCCTGCTTGAAGGGAGCTCATAAAAGTGCTTTAAGTACAGCAAAATACACACCTGATTAGGGTTTACCACCAAGGAACAAACAACCTTAGGTCATTTTCTGATATTGTAAAACTTATTTTTCAAAGGAGTATTTACTCCAGGCACAAGAAAAGCTAACACTTTGGAAAATTAGGTAATTTCTCTATAATGCAATTATATCTTGAATTCCAGCACGTATATGCCATCATCTTTGAGGCAGTTTCAGGAGTGTTCATCTCCTCACTTTTACTTCAGTTCCACCAACACAATTTCTGGGCAGCAGTAACTGAGAGAGCTTTTTGCTTTCTCCCACCTGCCTGTGGAAAGACAGGTTGTGGAACAGACAGCAACACTTAGCACTACACCGAAGAACTCCTACCAAGAAATGCACTGTGCTCAGTATTAGTCATTCACATCAACCTCGAAGCAGCTACTTCCTGCAAAGTGCTGTTCAAAGACCTGGCTTTTCGTGCAGAACTTGCCTGAAGGACGCTCACAAGCAGTGAAGCTCCTTGATGTGGCCACAGTAAAGCATCAGCCAAGCCTTCAGCAACACGACCCGGGCTGCTGACACTTCCCTTCAGGGGTGACTGCTGCTTGCACTTCCCTCTAACGCGCAGGATGTGCTTTACCTCCGTGGAACCATTTTTTCCCCAGTTTGGCTGAACAGGGCAAAATCCAGCAGGGTTTAAGGATTACGTCTGGCCCTTCCAATGCGGGGGTATTTTCATCCTTTTCCCTCAGTGCTGCCAAGTCAAACGAAAACATAAACCTCACACATGCAAAGGAGGAAGCAAAGACAATAACAGGACACTTGAAAGAAGGAGAAAGAAAATATCAGAGCTAACTCTGTAAACATATTCCAGAGCTGAAAGATTTTGTATCCTATTAATAACTGCTGAGCTCTCTAGCCACAAGTTAGGAAGATATTTCATCTATTGTTTATAAAATGCTTTTCTTTGTTGACTTAGCACTATTCAAGACCAGATTTGGGTGGTATCCTGTATGACACTGTGTTTTGTACCACCTTATCTTTGGTGTATGGGATCACTTTTCTAAGCACAGATATTTCTGCAGGGGAGGACTGCAGCCCATTGTACATAAAGCAGATTTTTTCCACACATCTGTACATTATGCCAACAGCTACATAGGAAAGAGAATTCTTGTTTCCCTGCTCATGTATTTTATTTGAGGACAACTAAAAATTATATTAGAATGTCTTAAGAATTTCAGATTAGCGGAGCCAATTAGCATATCTCAACAAAACACCATTTTCCAATGCTGCTCTGTAGTAAACATTTTCTTAAGGAGAACCTAATGAAGTTGAAAACACCGATTTCAAATTCATCTCTCTGGGCCATTGGTGTTCAAAGTAGATCTGGAATAAAATCTGTCTCTGCCTACCCCTGCACGTCTGCAATATTCCAGTACTACCCTGTGAAGTTGAACAAAAACTTCCATAAATGTTGGTGAACCATGTATGAACACGACATGGCAATTAAACTTTAGAGCTATTGAGATGTATTTCAAATGTGGTTTCCTTGGTTTCTAAAACATACTATTTTCTTGTAATGGATCAGTATTGCTCTCTGACAAGAATATTAATTTAAGGTAACATACACTATGATTTCTTTTTGGTTTACAAATGTGACATGACTTTTAACATTCCTATTAAATATATGAATTGCATATATATTGCTATGACTTAAAAAGAAAAAAATTAGGTTCTGGAACATTGATTAATAGAAAGGCACTTTCTCACTTTCTGTAATACTTGAATTTCAACACTTGCCTCAGATTAAGCAATTGTGTTTGATGCACAAGCACAAAGCTACTATATTCACTGCTGCGCTAAGTAATATACTGTTCTACATACCCACAGCAACATTAACTAAATATAGGTCTTAAAACAAAACAAAACAAAGAAAACAGACAACCCACTTTGATCTCCCTGCATACAAAGCGCTTCAAAACATCACTTTGTTTGCAAATATTGTTTATGCTACTCTGGCACTTTCTGTCCTAGCAAGAGTTTTTGTCTTGCTCGCTGAAAGATGAATATTTCAAGATGTGCTGACAATTAAAACATACTGGTCATGCTTAGATGAATTTCTGGTGTTAAAACACACAGAAGCAGAACTCCAGTAGCAGAAGTCCCCCAGCAGCACATGTCAGTATCAAGTTTCCCTGTTATATTAAGATAAAAGGAGGAGGGTACATGGTGAGACACAAAACAAACAGTGCTCTTTTATCAGATTATAAAATCCCATTAAGTTCCTGAGACAATGTGAGCAGTTCTGATTTGGCTCCATACAGAGCCCAGTTCTGCTCTCAGCAGAAATCCAGAACTGCATCTTCTAAGGGTATATATTTACTTGACACAGACTGGCTCTAAATCCATGTTACAGTACAACCATAATGAGTAGCTCAGCAACTGTCCTAAACTGAATTAATTACAGACCCTTTTACTACATTCATTAATGACAATGTTAACTGGTGAATGCACAGATCATTCCACAATCCCAGGCCACAGCTTCCTGAAGTGACTGCATACACAGTCAAATTTTTACCGTCAGTGCTTCCCTCTCCTTTTACATGGGTTGTTGAATATTTTAAAAGTTGGACAGTGTATGAAGTACAGCCAGTGCTCACCAGAAAGCTGAAATTTCTACTGCCTACTCTCCTTTTGCAGAGAACAGCTCCTAACAAGGTATCCTTATTTTCACACAGATAACCACACAAAGTATTTTCCAGTTTATGACAGTCCAGCAGCCACAGAAAGCATCACCAACCAAAACACCCAGAGAGGAGAAGCCACACAGATGGGTTCTCTTAGAGCAAATGTTGTTACCAAAAGGTTTTCTGGGAAATGCAGAGAAAACCAAAGTTTCAGAGCTGAGAGACATGCAATCCCACGGTTAGGAGAGTCAGGCAAACCTACAGATTGAACTGAAGGAATTTAGGGCTGGAAGCAAACCAACTTTTCTCCTTTTGGAGCTTTAGCACATGCTGCAGTTTCAGATCTTTCTCATCTATCTGAACTGCATGAAGCAGATCATGTAAGAGCACAGCAAGCTCATGTTCCCCAGCACTCACAGAGCAAGTGCCTGGGACCTGCCCATCCTCATGGATTTATCCATTGGCTTCAGGAGCTCTGCTCACCGCAGCCAACACAATTCGCTACCTTTTTATTTCCAAACTTCATCCTGTTTCACTTTCACTGAAAATTCTGGTAGTTTAATTTATTTTTTATTACTGTTTGATCTGGTTTACCCTATCCTTCATCACTTTTCCCAAGAGTAGGAACTGAAAGGATTTCTGCTTTGCTCACTGTTGAAAACACAAAGCAAATTCCCTCCAAGGACTGCAAGACCTGGCGAGTGTTCTCAATGACAGTCTGCTGTATCTGTCAGTGTCCAGTAACATCACACTAAATTGTTTATTTAAAAAGGACAGAGTCACATCACTAGCTGCCACACAGTTTAAGACAAGCTTTAGCTAATTAATATTTTTATTGCCAATGAAAAATATTTTCAGCCAGGCACTTGAGGGGTGGTCATCTCAAGTCTTTTTTTTTTGTCAAGCAGTGTTATAGTATTGATTTCTAACATCACAACCAGAATGCAAAAGAATATATTTCAAATCATTCTTTTTATAATATAGCGCATTATATCAAGACAAGCAAAAGAAAGTTCTTTATAAATTCCTTAGTTGTTTATAACATATGCTAGTTCTGACTTTTTTTTTCTGGCTGACACTTGTAAAAGCATTTTTAGATTAGAACTAGTAAGGTGCTGGAGGGCTCCAACCCCAAGTTAAAGCAGATGGAAACACGTACTTAGACTGCATGGGACGTGCCCGTTCCCAGAACTCAGATGGGTTTACTCAGATGCACCAATTAAAATTGCCTGATTGAAACTGAACGCTCAGAACCTCACCTAGCTCAGTTTCGGTGTCAGGAAGCTTTACTTGTCCTGGCACAGAACCACTGACATCACAGCCTCCCCCAACGTGACAGCAAAAGTTCATCTGCTACTAGGAAACTGAAGTTCTTGTTAATCTGGCAGCATTCTTAGCCGGGAAAGGTTACCTAGAGTATGAATACCAGCAAAAGTCTTTCCTGGACACAAAATTCAGCAGAATTTCCTCTGCTCTGTCACAATACTGTTAACTATTTTCAGTTCTATGAATTACTGCATGATACCAATCTAGCACAATTGTGGTCTTTAGCCAGAATTTTGTTTACACAAAATGAAAATTTAGTCTGTCTCCAAATCTACAATGCTTTAAAGTGACCACTGCTGACGGGGATCTAACTTTGAGTATCTGAGTTTTTTCTTAAGAGCTACATGTTGTTGTGAACAGAAAACCAGGAAAAATCACCGAAGTTGTCAAACCCATTTCTTCAAGAACAGGACAAGAGTTTAACAACCCAAAGAGATTCCACCACAAAGCCAACAGGAAGACAGTAGGACAGAGTGAGGGCATACCTAGCTGTGTTTAGCTTCCTGAACTGGCAATACAAACCCAAAATACTTGAAATTACCACTCAGAAATGAAACAACAGCTGATGCTCCATGGCATCCCATCGGTTCCTCCCTGTCCGGGCTGCACAATGAACTTCTCCTGTCGGCTCCGAGGCAGCCCCAGCAGCTGAGGGGCGAGCGTGCCCACGGAGCCAGCCTGCCAGGTGCCAGCAGGAGCAGGAAGGAGGCTTCCCTCGCAGGCTTGCAGCAGTGCCAGCCATTTGGAGTGAAACACAAACAGCAAACGCAGCTCAGGAGCCAAATGACCTCCAGAAGATGGGAACAGGATGCATAAATTATCAGCTCCTGCCAGCGAGATGAAGTTACAGTAACTGTTTCCCTCTTGTCACTCTAAAGGCACAGTGCTTATACCCCATTGTTTCAAACTCATGACAGACTTCCAGACTCGGAGGTAAATCTGCAATCATCACACAACCCCTGTCATTTACCTTTATGCTGCCACTTTTTCTTATTTTGCATTTAAACAGAACACAAACATATTCAATGTAGCACAAAACACTCTTTTTTTTTTTTACTGCATCTTAACCTGAGGATATAAAAATTATCACTGTTCTGTAATAACTCAGTTTCATTCCTGGAAACAGCTGCCTTAAAACGTTCAGCTTTTCTTTGTAACTTCTGAAGGAAGTAATGCCGTGCCTATAATCATTACCAGCATGGCTTCTCTGTGTCATATGCAACTATCACAAAACAGTTAAATTCAATATTTAGCATCCACTATTTAAATACGAAGCCAACAGATTTTTGCATTTGGCTTGTCCTTTAACACAGCAAAAGAACTGCCACCCCCCAAGAGCAAACACCTCACCCCATCCACACAAGGACAACACAACAAAATTTATACAGGTTCAAGTGTCACAACAAAAAAAACCCCTTGATATTGAACAGCAGCTAAAATCAGATTAATAGGAAGTATTTGTGTCATTCTGTCATTCTGAGTTTAAGGAACAATGCAATGTCAAACCACTTATGGCAAAATACCTTGGTTATGGTGATTATGCCTCCATGATGATCAAACTTGCCATTAACTAAGAAAGTTTGTAAAAGATGTCCCAGAGGAACCCTAACCAATGTGCTCTTTTCAGACACAAGCTTTTTATTTTAGCTAGGTTTTAATCTACACCTGAATACCCATTCAAATGTGTAAAGAAACCAGATTCAGGAAACATAATCTAAGGGCGTTGTTCAAACTTTGTTTCCAATTAAGGATTTAATACTTGGACAGAAGCTTCCAAACAAGGATTGAGAATTTTGCAAAGGAACACAGTATGACTGTAAACTGCTGCCTTGGCTTTCCCAGTGCAGGAAGCGCAGATACCACACCCAAAATCTTGTTCAGGCCTTTTTTCTGTACTTCTGCTTTTTCTCTTCTTTTTTTCCATATAAAGTTCAGCACTAAGTTTTAAACTTTTCTCCTAAACCAGATTCACAAAATATAAAAAGTCTTTGTTCACCCAAATTATTCAGTTCTAGGCATAAAGCTACAGTTCTCCAAGATGCATGGAAAAATATTAAAGGCAAATATAAGTTAATGTTTTCAGCATTTTATTCCTTTATCTGTCAGTCACACAGAATCTTCCATCCTAAGTATTTGCCTGTAAATACCATGTTTTTACCAGGATCTTGGAGTTATCACGTATCAGCCTGCCATGAAAAATACAGATTCTTAACATATTAGCTGTAAAGCAATACTATGCTCAAATTGCTCTTACTACATTATTTTAAGGAAAAAAAATAGCACTTTACTTGGCTTCAGGGGTTTTTAAGCCCTTCTCCAACACTTATGTAACTCTTCTCTTTGTAGCCCTTATCATGTTTTATTTTATTTATAAACAGAAGTATCTATTTCAACAGTTAAACGATGAGTATGTGCATCTACATGTATCTGCCATTCCCCAGATAATATCATCAGTGGCAAAGGAAAAAGAATTAAAAAGACTATTTTTGTTAACCAGACAGGAAACCCTACACTTCAGCCTCTTCAGGTTAGTGGTAGACAGAGAAGCGTCTTACAGCTTTGCAAAAAAAAAGCAGTTTAAACCTTGGAAGTTTTACCAAAGTTTTTTCAACAGATTTTAAATCTGCACATGAAAAAAAAAAAGAAGTTATTAAACTATATATGAAGAGAGCAAGTAGTGTAAAATATCCCATTGAAGAAGGATAAATCTCTGTGCATGATGGGGCTGTTCAGTGTGTGGGAGGGCTGAAGCACGCTGACATTAGCTTAGGAAAATATGCAAACTCTTAACACTTCTGAATGCAAGCAATTTAAAAGCCCACAAACTATCCCCCAGGCAGCCATCTCAAATAGTGAAGTACTAAAATGAAACTAAAATTAAATTTGAAAAATGCACAAGAACGTCAGCTTTCATACTGATTGACCACATTACACACATTGCTGTTTTCAGCTTATATTTAGTTGTACTAATACTGGTTTGTTCATTCTACTCAATGTTGTACAAAATCCTTGTTACACCAAGTTAGTATTTGTATTACTTGACTCATCAAGTTTTTCCCTTTTAATTTCACTGCCCAAAACCTCATCACGCTGCTGCAAGTGGCATATGGCGTTACATGGAACACTGACACAGACGGGCAAGTGCCTGCAGGGGAATAATTCATCTTTACCAGCACTGATACCGGTGCCTGCCCCCACAGTGCTACAGCTGGAATCCCCGCAGCAGAGCAGAGCCTGCCACTCCTCCAGCCCTGTCCTCTGCCTGCTGGGCAGCAGGGTCGGCCCTCCCCACCGAGGTCCCTTCACCCTGGTAAAGAATGCAGGCGAGATAGCAGAAAGGGCCTCCTTGACCTATTTCTTCAGCAGCTCTCACCCCTTCCCCTCCCACACACACATATCTGCACCCACCTCCAAATTACACACACATCCAAGAATCTCTGGAGGTTGGTGGAAAAGAAGGATCTGTAGGAAAAGAGACACTGAAAAGTAGCAACGTTTTCCTCCATGTTTTTGCATCTGTGGAGAAGCTGAAAGCTGGAGAGACTGTACTTCATTTCTCAGTCTCTGGAGAACACAAGGAAAAGGCAAAAAGCATCAAAATGCCAATCTTTATCTTAGATGAAAAATCATTCTTGTCTTAATTGTTTTTGTAGTTCCTAATTCTCCAACACCCACTCTGTGCTAGTGACAGTCTAAACACACAGAAGAGATTGTTCACACCCTCAGGGGCTTTCCAATTAAATGCAAGAAATTTGAACACAATGAAAATACCCATTTAGCTGCAACTGGAGGGTTTCAAGATTGTAATTTATGAAGGATTTACAGCTATGCTTGGTGTTCGTACACAAGAGAACTTCAGCTAAACTCTGGCTTATATTCCTTGGCTTTGTCTAAAGGACAAAATTGATGCTCTACCTGCTTTTCCTACACTACCTGCTTTTGTCTTCAAAACATTTACATAGCCCTCAACAAAAGACCATGATGTTTCCTTCTCCTAATCAATCAGCCCTATAGAGAAACCAGGCTAGATTAAATGTTCTTTTTTAGCTTCAAAATTTCAACAGGAAGGCAAGAAACCACTACAGGGAAGTAGCACCAACCTAAATAACAACATATGAGTTAATGGGTTGGGGCGGGAGGGCGGATGTTAAGCTTAATGAAACTTCTGAAGAGGATAAAAAGGAAGTTTTATTATTTTAATACACAAAAACTCCATCTAAGCTAAGACTATAAGAAGATATCCAATGCCTTAAAGTGACATTTTTACCAACTGAAAAAGCACCTTTAACTTTTTATTGGTGTAAAATAAATTCTAATATGTTAATGCAGGATTTGAGACTGAAAATATACACATAAATAAGAGACTTATAAAAAAGTTTATCCAGTTCATAGTTGCTTTTCATAGTCACCTGAAGAACACAGAATGTTTTAAAAACATAGAGAAACCTAACTTTCTGTGGGCCAGTATTTATTTAGTACCCTTCCAGCTGAAACCAGCAGTGAAAAAGGTTAGCAGTGTATAAAGACTGCATCAAAAGTTTTAACAGCCCTTAAAAAGATCCTGCAGACTTCTTCATGTATTACACTGATAGAATTATCTCTTTCATCAGGTTCAAGAGATGCTCTACAAAAAATGTAGAGCAGAGGAAAGGAGTTATCTTGATCAGAATGTTACACCCACTGGCTCAGAGAATGTGGTTAACAAACAACTCTTGAGTGAAGAAAAAACAGAAGAAGAAGTTGTGCTTGCTCTGTCCACAATCCTAGGGGCAACTCTGAAAGATTCTTAATCAAGACCCTTGGACAAAACTACCAACTGCATTAAGCTTTTTTTTGGAATTGGCACCTTTCTGGATTTACATATTTTGTTACAGACAGCAATCAAACCTCATACAAAGAATTTTGCATTTCTAGACTAGTTCCTGGACTTAATGAATACAGTTTTTAACTCTACCAACACACAATTAAACTGGATTTGTGGCTTTTTCTTGAAAATTTAATGAAAGTAAAATCTCCCTTTAAAGAAGAATTATATGGAGATCACACATCACTAAGATTTATTATCATTCTGGCAGAGGCAAGATAAACTAAAGGAGTTATTAATGCAATTCAACACAACCTACTTAACACCTTCTCTGAAAATCACACTATCTAGCCCTAGAGCTATATAAGACTTCTTAGCATTTAAAAAGGAAATAGAGACAAAGGAACCAAATTTCAAGGGTTGTTCCAACAATTATTCTTAGACTGAACAGAAAACGAACTGCTACTTCAAAGGGGTTTTCAACTAAAACTTGAACATTCAGGACTCCTTTAGACCCAAACCACAACATTCAGTGGTTGACTTTCCTGGACCTACCTGCACCCTCCAAGGAGCCTTTTTGTTGCTTTTTTTATGTGCTGTAATTAAAGAAAATGAAGGTACAGCAAACAGCGCTCTCTTAACCACACTGAAACCCATCTGAGTCATCTTCTTGGGAAACCATGGACAGAAGTGCTGAAGACTTTATGCTCACAGGAGCTGTTGCACCTTGCTTTTCTACTGCTGGCTGCTGGACCTGCACTGCCTTTTGCATCTGCAAGCCAGTTTTAATAGAACCAATACACAGGATATGAAATTTACAGAATGAGTTCAATTACCAACTTCATCTCTGCCCGTTTAACTCAAACCCACAGTTCACACTTACAGTGTGTGTGCACAGCCTGTACATGCTCACGCACTCATAGATACATAGATAAATATACACTCCTCGATGGCACTATTAATTTGGATGTGTCCTGTGGGAAAGTCCAGAAACATCAACCTTCCAGCAATTCAATGCACTTTTCATGATAGAAGGATCTGGATAGAAAAAAAAGGAGCTGCAGACTGCTTGGTTCAGACAATTCCTAGGCTCCAGCACTTCTTCCCGTGCCAGCTGCAGTGTAATTTTCAAGGGCCAAAGGAGTGCCAGGAGAGGAATAAAGTTGCTGTAGGTGTAGTTGTTGAGCAATAGCCTTATGTAAGACTGTGCACTTAGGACACCTGTACCACTGCTTTACTCCTGATACCCTGTAAGGGTGATTCAGCCCCAGGTGCAAAAAACTTTTCACCCTAAAGCTAAAGAGCAATTCTTGTCCTTCAAGTAACACAGCAGTTTTGATAATATCTGTTATCAAGCTGCCCTCTGGGTCTGTAAGTGAAAATTTAATACAGCAGGCCTGCCTGCTGATGTTAAATTGAGCACACATTTTTGCTATTTCTTGTTTGCTTGTTCATTAAGGAATAACACAGAAAAGAATTACAAAAATACGCCCCTGCCTGGAAGGCAGTGTAAAACTTTCTGCTCTAAGGTGCTACTCACACTGCAAGCCAAATTCACAATTAACAAATACAAGGCTGCTAGAATAGCTTAGCACTCCTGTCCCAGTCACTTAGCAAACTCTGGGGAACAGAAACTAATTCATCTCCGAGTTTTGTGAGGAACGGGTTATGCATTTTCATTAGTAGAAGTTGTCACATCAACGAGTTACTAATTGATGCTTACTGCCCTCAGCCCTGCAAAGGACTCCCAGTTATGACATGGGCTACAATCTGATGTTGTTTTTAAGGCTTTTGTCTCTTCTTTGGAGATTTACTCTGAAAATGCAGTAAGCAATATATCTTAAACTGCTGAGGGAATTATGACAATATTTAAGTAGAGAGTATCCTTTTTTTCTCTCCTGCCCCAAAAATAAGGAAAGGGTTGGAAGATCACTGTTCTAGCAATCCTACTGTGCACTCCTGTAGTTTAAAACAGAGTGACAAATAAATATTCAAGTATGTAAGCTACTCTTAAATCACAAAAAATCCAAAAACTATGTATCCAATGGGAAACAAAATTCTGATCTAGCTATAAGTAAATACATGCTAGCACAACCGAGCCTGTAACCAATTCAAGACTGGTACTTACCAAACATGAAGTGATAAATTCATATTAACCTACAGGAAACCTCTTTGGTTTCTACTCAAGGTAAACACCTATGTTGAAAATAATTAGTGGAATGACTGAAGAACAAATTTCTTAACACATATAAACCCTGCTGCATTTCAGGTATGTATGATCCTTTATAGTTGGAAAAGTCCTGGGACAATGTAGCATCTGAAAAACTGACATTCCTTGAGAGCTATATTGTAATTAAGAAGTTATGAAAAAATACTTTTCCAAAAGCGTTTAACAATTTTAACAGCAGAATTCTTCATCTCGCCACATTGTTGCAGGCATTTAGCATCCTCATAAAAACATCTTATTAAGAGCTACACGTGCAGTAGGGCCACCTCAATTTCGATTTGTCAGAACAGTTACACATCGGCACAGGGAAATTAAAATGCCGGAGAACGCAGACTACAGCAAAGCTTGAAAAGAAAAAGCTTAAAGATACACGGGTCACATTAAGGTCTTCCTCTCTCCTAAGTCGGCTTCTCCTGCTGCTCACTCATGCAGGGAGATCATAATTTTGTGGCTGTGATATTTCCACGGCAACACTGGTGACAGTGATGTCACAAATTCAGTCCTGACATAGCTTCAGGAACAAGTACAAGGAGCAGATGGGATGCGAGGCAGAAAGCCCCTATTTAAACACAAATCTCTTTCATAAGAAAGAAAGAGGCATGAGCAAAGAACCAGGTGAATGGATCACGTTTTCAAGTATGATATATTCAAAAGATTATCCTAGCATGAAAATCTATTTAAAGGCAAGACCTACAATACAGGGTAACTGTCAAATTTGTTAGGCCTTATAATAAACCAACCTTGAAAGCTCCCTGTTTTGCATGACAAGCCCTGTGCTCTGTCTCTAAAGTGGCGCTGAAGACAATACACTTCTGTCCCTTGTGAATTTCCTTTAAATAACTTTAACATTCAGATATATTAATTTGATACATCACTGTGCTCATAATACCATATGTAAATATGATGTCAGGCCCTCACTGGAGTGAGTTTGTTATCTGAATTAGATATGATATGAAAGACATTAAAGCAAATCCCAGATGGGTCACCAAGTACAGCAGGATGGTAACTGGAATATTCAGCCAGCACTGTTAGATTGGGAAATGGGGACTGCACTTTTGTCCTGATCTCTGGATGCATGCAACAATCAACACAAGCTCCAGGCCAGCCTAAGACCCCTAAAGCCCTCACTGGTCACACACTGCTGGCTCCAAAAACTCACTGGTATCAAACTATCAAACCTCCTTCCTGTCTTTGACCACCCCTCGAACCAACAGCAACTGAACCCACACAGCGCAGAAGGGATTGTGACAAAAACTGAAATAGCAGAGAACACAACCACAATGTAGTCACAAACACAGTCCCCACTGCAACTCATGTCACAGTGCCAGGAGACACTCAGATTTCTTAAAGATGCTCCCCTCCACAGAGGACAACTCATACACAGCAAAACTGCCTACCAAGAGAAGCAGGGGAAGTGCCTATGACCAAAATTCAGCTGTAGACAGTCATTCAAGAGCTGCAAGCAATGAGAAGTGGTTTCTTACAGCAGCAGTGGCAGAAAGATGCACAAGAAAAATCAAAAGTCAAACGGGAGATAAAAGGAATTAAAAGGATATTAGATCCATGTTCTGATCACAGAAGAAAAAAGCCCATATTTTTCAAGATTTCAAGATGAAGACCTGGGAGGATTACCACACTCCAGATCTCAGGAGGGAAAGGAAGAAAGGGAATAAAATTTGCAGGCTGAAGCTGGGCCTAAGCCAAGACATGAACAGGCCCCCAGGAATGGATGTTGGGTGGAGGCAAAGGCTAAAATGCAAGGAGGAACAGATCCGAAGTCAAGTAGCTAAGCAGGGTTCCCAGACATTATCTATGAAATCACTAAGGCAAAAACTGTAAAAGGGAGAGAAAAGAAGGCAAAAAGTGCCCTGTGATACAAGCCACAACAATGATCAGAGTAAGGTACGTCCACCTGATTTGCCAAACTATGACAATACCAACAGCAAATCAGAAAAGCAGGCAAGAAACTGAAGGATGCTGTCTGGTCACAAAAATAACTAAAAGACCTGAAGAAATACAGTTGTTTCGCTTCAACAAAAATGAAGTTTTTTCCAAACATATTATGCATGTTCCCATGACACCACTGACACAAATCCTGTCTGAAACTTTAAAAAAAAAAAAAAAGGAATAGTTTGGGGCTATAAAACTTCTACAGGCCTCTTCCTCTTCCTTGTTAGAGTAGTAAACTCTGGAAACAGAATCCATTAGCACAGTAGGCTAAGAAATATAGTCTATTTTAAGACGTAGTTTATTGTTTTTACAGTTGTGATTAAGACACAGCTGTCACAGACTACCATGACTACAACCCAACCCCGACACGGCTCCTCCTCTCCCTTTGCTTTTGTAAGGCCAAAACCTTGGCTGAGAACACAAACCGAGTTCCCCCGGTGGACTTCCAAGAGGTCACTTTAATTTCAGTGCTGGAAATCCCATCTTCCCTTTGCCCAAGAGGAAAAAAAGCCTCTCTCAGACAACTCCTGCACTACTACATCTCTTTCACCTCATGTTTATAGAGATGTGAAAGCGATGGCTGATTCAAGCTCAAGTCAGCTCTCGCTGCTGTTTGTATGGTGTAGCAAACCAAGGCAGCTGCCAAACAGGAGCTACAAAGAAAGCCTCTTCCTATTCTTGTTCAGAAAATACCTTACTTTCTCTCTATCACGCTAATCAAATTAACATTCTCCTGATAGACAGAAGTCAACTGTTCTTCTGAAATGAAATCTTACACATTTTAAGAGTAGAAAATACGTTTCAAGTCCAAGTTTTGCAAATATATCATGCAGAACAAAAGTATTTTTACAACAGCTAAAAAGAAAACATAACAAAACCCCACAACTACAAAGCAATAGATTTTTAAAAGCAATAAAACAATCATAAGCACATTCTAATACAATCTCAGTCCAAAAGCAATTCACACTATAAAATAACACTAGATTGAGATGCCAAATATTTTTTTTCCAGCTCTCATTTCTCTATATAAATATCATAGACACAGTGCATTACCTTGGTTTTCTGAAGCTTGGCATTTTACTTTCAGTACCAAATCAAAGGTACGTTCTGGATTTTCTCTAGAAGAAACAAACACAATCAGTTAATCATATACATGATTCAGATCTTATTTCTACTGTTATAACCTTTCCATTATTTTTGTACAATAATAAATAAAATTAAAATATCATTAAAGGAAAATTAATACTCAGATTAGTTCTAAGGAAGAACCAAAAAGTCACATTTCCCTATGCAGCCTTAAGAAAGGAATAAGAAAGATAAACAACCCCAACTGTGTGATTTATTTATGTGATATTGTCACTGCCTTATACATCAAACAGCTTTTAAGTCACTCCATCATACCCCACCTAAGAGCTGAGAAAAAAGAGCTACTACACTCCTTATTTTTCAATCAATCAATCAGGAACATTAATGGAGTCACAGGCAGCCTTTTCTAAAGCTATGTCTTATTTCTACTAAACAGGAACAGCCCATCATTAGACTTCCAATTTAATTCCCTCAGTTTAGCCACTATCCTTTAAATGCATCTGATCACCAGCCCAAGGCCGAGAATCGTTTGGCTTCCTCTTTGACCGGGTATTGATCGCCAGCTGGGACTCTAAAGGCTGAAGCTCAGGCAGGATTCCCTGTGAGAGCCAACACGAGGGCCCTACCTGGGGATGGACACAAGGCTGAGCTGGCCAGGAGCGCAGAGCCTCCCTATCTGCAGCAGCCATCCAGGGCAGCTGCGTGCACGGCCGGCGCCTCTTCCACCTGATGATAATAACAAACTGCGCGTGCCAACAGCAATTAACACTCACCCTCATCCCAAACTACATATTTATTGAAACACTTCTGAATGCCATCACCAAACCATCCAGCCCTCACTGCCTACCGAGCACACTGCTATTTATATTAAAAACAAGCGGTATAACCGCACCCGTATCAATTATCTGTTTAACCACATAAAAGGCTCACACTTGAACTCCTGTCTTGTGTAACACTCCCACTGAAGTCAGCTGGAGATTTAGGCACAGGGGAAAAAAAAATCCAAGACTTGGTTCCAGGTTTCTAGAATGCTTCACGTAAAGCATATAGCAAATTTACACATTGTTGTTTCTTTCAATAAAGTTTTGAATGAAATCCAAAGGCTGAGCTAGGGAAAAACTTAGCTGTCACAAATTAATTGATTCAATACATGCTTTCGCTGACCTCAGCACCATCATCAACTGAGATACACAATTACAGTCTAGTTCAGATTATGAAGATATAACCTGCCCATATCACACTCTTTCCTTGCATTTTAAAGCATTTTGTTGAGGAAATCCTGTATCTACTGATCTGTAGGAGATGAAATTCCGGTCAGTTACAACAGACTAAATCCAGGACACTGGAGATTTACTCTGGTGTGAAACTGTCCATTGTTCCTCTGGCTGGTGGGCAGGTTCAGAATGAAACTGATACGCCTGTACTTGGTTGAGTCACCTAGAAAACTGAACCACAAAAACCCTTCATTTAAAAGAAATGACATCTCCCCATGACATTGCTCTGTCTTAGGCGTTGGGTTTATACTCTCAGGTTGGGGTTTTAATGTGAATCAGTTCAAGTGTTACAAACACCAAATGAGGCCTTCTAACTCAACTCCTCGCTGAATTGCACTCATGAAAAAAAGCTCTTTGAAGTAATACCGCCTTCTGTCTTTCACTGTAGTACTCTAAAACTGGTTTTGCAGGAAAGTGCTTCTAAGTTTACTCTTCACATCCCACTACGCTTAGAAGTGTCAAAAATGTGTCAAACTAATCTGAGAATTGCGAGCCCGTCTCTCGTCTCTCGTCTCCCTGCGCCCATCGCGGTGCCAGCCGGCTCATTCAGCACGAGTGGGCACGGGGCTGTTTGTCAATTGCCGAAACCCGGGTGTAACATCTTGTCGCTTTCAATGGCACCGGAGCAGGCGGCCCTGCCGGAGGGCAGCCCGGACCGCAGTGCTCCCGAAACACCCAGAACACCTCCTCGGCACCTGCCACGCCGTAATGGCCAGAGGGTGCTCTGCAACCACCATGGCCATAAGCTAAGCCCAAGGGGTTTCACCGGAACACAAGGAAGAACTTCTTCACACCGAGGGTGCCAGGGCCCTGGAACAGGCTGCCCAGGAAGGTCGTGGAGTCCTCCCCTGGAGGCGTTCCCAACCCACCTGGAAGCGTTCCTGTGTCACCTGCTCTGCATGACCCTGCCTTGGCAATGAGAGTGGACGGGATGATCTGCAGAGCTGCCTCCCAACCCTGACAATTCCCCATCTCCTGCAGGGATGCCTGTAACAGCCTCGGCCCGCGGCGGGCACGGGCACTGCGGGCAGCTCTGCTGGGCCCGGCGGCCTCGGGGCCGCGCTCCCAGCCCCGCACGGGCCCCGTTCACCGAGCACAGCCCGAGCGGCACCGGGGCCTCTGCCCGGCAGGGCCGGCGGCTGCCG
>VYZT01010556.1:0-22519 GCA_013400735.1 Pomatostomus ruficeps
ATAGATAGATAGATAGATAATCTAAATATAATTTCTCTATTTAAAGATTTGGGTTTCCTTCTGTAATTAGGGCATATTTAGGGCAGGAAGCAAAGGCAGGAAAGGAAATGTTCATATGCAGATTAATTCTTTACTCTGAGGGTGGTGAGGCACTGGGACAGGTTGCCCAGAGGAGTTGTGACCGCCCCATCCTTGGAGGTGTTCAAGGCCAGGTTGGATGGAGCCCTCAGCAACCTGGTCTAGTGGATGGCATCCCTGGCCATGGCAGGGGGGTTGAAACGAGATGATCTTCCAGGTTCCTTCCAATCCAAACCACTCTGTAGGTGTATGATAATGAGCGGGGAGGGAATCAGATGTGTTAGCTCAGGAGAAGAGGTCGGCACCGGGGAGTCCAGCAGGATAAGGCAGGGGACACCGTTGGCAACTTGCCGTGCGAGCCCTGAGCACAGGGGTGCTTTGCAGGAGGGGTGATGACTGATGGTTATGTGTCCAGCTCTGCTTGGACCTGCTTATCTAGCACTAACATTACCCAGGCACTGCGAAGGAGCAAAGTGCACAGGAGGGAAAGGGAGCAGAGCCTTGGACTTTGTATTAACTGCAAATCACTTGTGACCATCAGCTCTGAGTAGCGTTCCCGGCTGGTAAACACCTGGTAATGTTGGCATCGGCTGGTCACGGGCAGCTTCAACCCTTCCCGGCTCCACAGCCTGGAGGAGAGGGCTGGAGCAGCGTACTCCAAAAACCCCTTCCTGGTATACAGGTGGTCACGTTCGGGGAGCCTTCATGCAGAGCCCAAGGCTAATTCTGCTCAACATGTTAACTAAACAGTTGCCAGAGGGTAAATTAAGGGTTAATTAAGCATTCACCGCTCGAGCGACCACCATCCTGTGCAGCCCAGCCTGAGTTTGAACCAGACCCGTTCTGAGCTGGGGTGCGCACAAAGGTCCCTTCCCACCGAAACAATCCTTCGGTTCTCTGGCTACGCTAACAGCTGCAGATGTCACCCAGCTGGGAGGGCGGAGTGGGATCGCAAAGTGCTTCTGGCGACGGCGGGACACGCTCGGACCTTCCCGAGCCCCGGGGCCGCGGTGCTGCTCCGCGCCGCGCCCCGGCAGCCGGGCCCGCCTCCGTTCCCATGGCAGCAGCCGGGCCTCAGCGAGCTGCAGCCGCGGGAAGCGGCGAGCGCGGCCTGCTCCGGGAGGATGGAGGACGAGGAGCTGGAGGGGGAGGAGGAAAAGGAAGACAAGGATGAGGAGAAGGAGAAGGAGGAGGAAGAAGAGGTGAGGGGGAGGCCCTCAGCACCGCCTGGCTGTGGTTGGGCCAGCGCTGGCGTTGTGCTCTCTCCTTGTCTCCCAGGAGCCGGCTCCCTGTCCCCTGACGGAGGAAGTCCTCAAGGAGGGCCTCTCTCTCCTCAGTAAGACCGCCAACGGGCTGGCCCACGCCTATGTGAAGTTTGAAGCCAAAGAAAAGTGAGTGTGCAACACCTGACCCAGCAGAAGCCCCTTACTCCATGGCCATGGAGCCACTGGGCCACAAGCTGGTGACCGGCCATGCGGGGTAGGAGTGTATCCAGGTCCTGCTCTCCAGCCGCCTGGATCCCCATTTGTGCCTCAACACAGCCTGTCAATCCTCAGCCCTGGGCTGGGCACTGCCTCCACCACGGCCAGACACACTGCTGGGAATATCAGTGTCCCCCAGGACCGAGGGCAGCCTGCCTGTCGCTCTGGACTGTGTTCTCCTGGGGTGACCTGAACAGAGTGACCTCCCTACAGGCACTTTGAGAAATATCCATTGATATCTGTCCTGTAACTGCTAGCCTTTAAGGCAGGCAGCTGTATGTACAGTGCCACAATGGACTTGGGACAGATTGAAGCCTCAGTCTCCCCAGCACACCCACATAACCCTGCACCTCACTAAGGCCCTAGTAAGACTGTTTCTTTCAGCAGCCTCATAGGGTATCTCAACGACCATTTCTTCCACTAGGAAAGTCCTTCCACACAGTCCTTGGTGTTGACACTATTGTCTAACAGACCCCTCCCCAAAATTTACCCTTTTCTCTGCTCTGGTTGTGCCCTGTCCTGACAGACACAATTCATTGGGAATAAGTATTCCATCTGCCAGGAAAGCAGGTCCAATCTTAACCATTCTTCCTTGTTTACAGACTGTTTGGCCTGTCCCTATCACCTGCCTTTTTCTTCCTTCTCTCAGCAAGGCTTTCTAGAACAGCAGGGAAGTAGGAGAGAAGGTTGCCCTCCCTTCAGTAGTGGCAAGGAGCAACCCAAAAGGTGGTAGTGGGGAAATAGGAGAGATATTTTATTCACATTCTCCCTCCCTCAGGGGCCTGACAGACATCAGCCTCCTTGAACACTTCATTCACCTGCGGTATGTGGATTTGTCAAAGAACAAGCTGCAAGATTTGTCCCCATTGAGCAGCCTAACAGAGCTGCTTTGGCTGAAGGTGGATGGGAATCTGCTCACCAGTGCCAGCATGCAGGAGCTGCCCTACCTCCAAGTCCTCAGCTTTGATCGCAATCGCATCAAGGATTTGGAGGGCATTACTCACCCCCTCCTAGCCAACCTCAGCCTGAAAGGTGCTCAGACCACCTCTCTTCATTCTTATGGGAACACTCTCTTTGAAAGGTGGGATTAACTTTCTTGTTTCTTTTTCCTCTGGCACTCAGAAAATAAAATCCAGACACTGCTGGGCCTGAGTCAAGACCAGTTGTTCAGCCTGCATGTCCTGGAGCTGCGAGGAAACAAGCTGAAGACCACAGCAGGGCTCGGTGTTTCCAAGCTCAAGAAGCTCTATCTGGTAAGGGATCAGCCAGCCTGGGGAGTGGGACAGAGCTGCTGCAGAGCCCAGCACCTGCAGCCCAGACAGTGCAAAGGGAGTGGCCACAAACCATAAATGACAGAGGAGTCGATGTTCAGTGTATGGGGTTCTTCCCTCCCAGCCTCCTGCGGGAGGGCAGTTTTCCCTTCAGGCAGTGCTAGGCAAGCTTGTATTCCATGTGCCCTGGGACCACCGGAGATCACTGGGCAAAGCAACAGCTTTGCTCTTTGAGTGACAAAGGGAGATGATGCCTCTTTCTCCTCTCTGGTGGCTTAATCAAATGCTGATTTAAAGCCAGCACAATTATGTGATTCACATCTACAGCTGCCAAAAAAGAAATGGATTCAATATTGCAGTGAAACTAAGATAGGAGGACCAGTTTCTTAATATCATAAACAGTTGCTTCAAGGAAGCATTTACTCCTAGAGATGCAAGTGAAGAGAGTATGTATGGCTTAGCCCCATGCATCACACTGTGCTACAGCTTGCAAAGACTAAACAGATGTCCTGAGTCACTACCTCTTGAAAAGAAATTAAATATGATAAAGGCTTTGAAAAACTGTGTGGCTGCTTTTCATCAAAATTCCCTGGCAGAAAACACTGAGGAGATTGCTTGCTGAGATTGCCTGCGATTTTCTGGTGGAAAACTGGGATTTTATGTCTAGAGGTGCTCTAAGAATGGATGAAGTGGATAAGTCACTAGCTACAATACAGCATTTCAAAGCACACCCAGTCACCTTAGTGAGTTATTGCAGGGAAGCAAACAGAGCATCTCTTTTGAGGGAAGGTTCCTGGCATGACTTGAGGGGTTTCTAAGCTGCCCATGTGAAACAGAAAAATTGCAAGGGGTGGATATTAAAACTAGAACAATTACCTCTAAAGAATCTTTGGGGCTTGAATTTGTCTCCCATGTTTGCCTGCTCTTTAAATCATTTTGCAGGGAAATATCTTCCAGTAATGCTTTTGTTTCTGTGTACAGACTTTGGTGTTACTTCAGCCTTGGGTAGGTGCAGCTGATGCCTCAAGGACAAGCTTCAAGACAAAGGGTTCAATTTAAGGATTTGAACCACATTTTGTTGGTGTACGACATAGCTGCAGATGCAATTTAGTATGTAAAAAGTGGTATGTACTAGCAGGAAGACTACAAGCTGGCTGTGTACCATGCGGCACTTGCACCAGTTTGAGGGTCACAGTAGGGCTGTGTTAGCTCCTGGACGTGCTGCAGCAGTGGTGGCAAAGGCTAACTAGAGAAAGGTGAAGTGTGCAGGAAGGGGAGAGGAAATCACGGGCAACATATGGTAACTTTCCATAAGGAAGAGTGGCATGACATCTGTGTGAACAACTGGTATCTAAGGGAAGGTGGTGGCGTGTCAGACAAAATGTTGTTTGATTTAGGGGAAAAAAATGAAACAACTCTGAAAAATATCCATTCTGCATTGTCCTGCTGGTGCTTGCAAGGCCAGAGCTTGTAAAACGATTCACACTGAAGTGATGAAGAAAGTGAGAGTGACGGGAGGTTACTATTCCTTTTATAAACCAGTGATCAGTGAGCTCCCCACCCACACCAGCTCACGATTTTCTGAGGTACAACATCCTAATCCTTCCTGACTGTTAAATCTGCTCATGTGGCCTTCACTAAATATCCAACTATCCTCTTTTTGTCCTGATGTTACTCCTTTTACTTGACTCAGCTGGTCCAGACTCTCTTTTGTCCAGTTTCTATTAAAATCCTCCTTCTCCACAAAATGTCCTTCTCCTGAATGACTCAGCCCTAAAATAGTTCTCCTATCCCACCACAGTTCATCCTGTGCCCCTTTTTTAGTCTCAGGTATTGCCCACATAATTGCTTGGGTACCCATGAGAAAGAGAGAGCACAACAGCACTTCTCACCCTGTTTTGCAGTCAGGGCTCAGCATCCCTAGCGACTGCAGCCCCGAGCCACATCAGCAAGGGAAGCCCTGCTAGGCTCCAGGCTGGAGAACGTGGCTGGGGGACGATTACCAGGGAAGCTCCAGACTTGGCCGCACAAGGCAGTGAGCAGCCTGACAGAGCGTAGGCACTGTCAGGCTAGTCCTGAAATTCAGAGCTTCCGTATTTCCCTGTTTCATTAACCCACATCCCAGTGAAGTGAATGGAATTCAGTGATGGGGAATTTTAAACTTCCTGTAGTAAGACACAGCCTAGAGGAGTAGAAGGGATTTCTTGGTCATAGATTTCCCCAAGAGAAGCAGCTACTGGAAGATGCCTGGACTGCATGGACTATCTGACTGAGAGAGGCTGGTTACTCATCCTTTAATGACTCCATGAAATCTCTCTCAATTCCCAGTTCTATTTTTTCTAAGCCACAGTGATGAAATCCAGTTTTCTCTGGCCTCTTCTGGAGCCTCCAGCTTTGTCTCTGGCTGGCCTCCAGCCACCCTTTATTGCTGCCAAGCTTTGGTGCAGCCCTGGTTGATGTATATCTTTCCTATCTCTGAAATAGATGTTTATCTCTTTCAGACTCCTTTCTAACTATCCTAACATGCTCATTTTAGGCTCAGGTGTGCTTTCCCCTCCATGCTGTTGCTCTGTGAGGCCCAGATTTGGCATTGCCATGGAAAGGGTTGCTGTGCTGGCAGTGGAATATTCACCTGGGGTGGTTTTGTCTCAGACACCAAGTGACGCTCCAGGAAACACTTTTTTAGCAAACTTTTGGTTCTTGAATCTGAATCCTTAGAACCCACTTGGCCAAGACCCTGAACTACCTGATCTGGCTTCAGAGAAGGCTGTGTTATGAGTGGTAGGGAGTCTGAAGGGTAAAAAGAGCTTTAAAGGCCAGAAATAACTGCTGTTCCCTCTCCTGTGTGTTCCCTTTTTCCTTCTCTCTTCCTGCCTCCCTGGTGCTCAGGCACAGAATGGCATTTGCAGCCTTGAAGGCCTTGAGGGGTTCAAGCAGCTGGAGACTCTGCACCTGCGTGACAACAAGCTTGAGGCCCTGGATGGATTCTCTGATAGCATGAAGTGCCTGCAGTACCTCAATCTACGGTGGGTCCTCCCTGCTCTGTGCTGGGACTAGAGATCCCTTTATCAGACTGTACTTCCATTTAGATCTTTAGGATTTTCTGGGGGGTTTTTTTGGAAGTTGAAGACCTGGTAAGGATGGGTTGATATTTACCATCCTTAACTGCTGTTCAGCAGCTGTCTAGGCATTGTAACAGCCAGGGCCTTTCCTGGGCTTCTCAGAAAATATCTGCCTCTTCAGTCATTCTCATGCCCCACCTCAGGCTTTTCATTACTTGCCATAAGCCAGTTGGATCCCTCTGTGCATGTTGTCTGTGTTCTGCCTGCAAATGCCCTTCAGTTCTTGGTGTTTGCCATGTGGGGCTATGGTGATGTCACACTGTTCAACGGACTGTCTGTGCACAGAGGAATCCAGAGGAGATGTCCTTTTTGTCCCTCAGTCTGGAGAGTTGCAGGCAGATCTGGATCTTAGGTGACAGATCTGTGGTCTAAGGTCTATGGTCCCTCATGCTGCTGAGTTTTGCTTTGTCTGTCTTGTCCACTTGCTGTTCCAAAGGGATTTCACTACTTGCATGGGTCTCCTTCCCCAGCTCTCTGTGCTGCCTTTTCTTCAGGAGCAATGGGATCAGAAGCTTTCAGGAGGTGGAAAAACTGCAGGTTCTCCCCACACTGCAGGCACTGGTGCTGATGGACAACCCATGCGCTGAAGAACCCGATTACCGGCTGGAGGTCCTGGCCCGGCTGCCACGGCTGCAACGCCTCGACAAGGAATTAATTGAGGAAGATGAGCGGGAAGAGGCGGAGAAAATCTGTCAGGCAAGGCGAGGAAAAGAAAAGGTGAGAACAACACAGTGCAGGGATAAGAAGGACGTGAAGAGAAATAAAAAGGATCAAACATGCTGATAAAACCTCTCCTCCACTATATTACATGAGGAGAAGGGTGGGGGATGTCAGTCTCAAGAGCAGAAGAGCCTGAAAAAGAGCCCAGACTTTGCTACCTGGTTGTGGTGGCCAGCACACAACCCTGCTGCCATTCCTGACTCCACTAGCAAAAGTGGGCAGTGAAAGAGGAAGAGACATCAAGCATGGAGTCATTAACTTCTCCCTCTTCCCTTCTTCAGGAAATGGAAGAATCTCTTGAGGATAAAGTGACTGAGTGACCCGTTTTTAACACCTGTTCCCAGAGGCTGTCAAGATGTGGAGATGCCTTTCCCCATATGTGAGGCTGGGAAAGTGAGAGCTGTAGGTAGCAGCTTCACCTTATTTTACCTCTGGAGAAAAGAGGAGTGCTACCCACCCTGGTCTTGGAAGCTGCCTCGAAGCACTGCAGTGTTTTTGCAGTCACTGCACTGATACGTTCTATTCTCAGTAGGCCTGAGAGGGGAAAGGGGAGAGTTACAGGTTCTGTGGTTCAATTTATGACTCCCGAAAATCCTGCAAGATTTTCTGATTTGAATAAAAGTAATTAATGAGTCTAGAGTGACTGGGATTGTTTATCCTGCACACCCACTCCTATTCCCTGGCTCTCTCACCCTCATCTGTCTACGTCTATCCCTTGCTGCCTGCCTCTCTCTCCATCCCCTACGTGCTGTTTGCAAAGCTTTGCTAAATCCTGACTCATCGCAGCTCTGGGTCACATGCTGCTGTCCCGGCCCTATCAGGGGCGTCTCCATCCTGCTGCTGCCGCCACTGTTGGCTTAGAGGACACATCATCTCCCCTTGAGGTCCTGCATCCCTCCTCAGCTTCGTCCTCTCTCCTTTCTACCAGCACTTTCTCAATCTCTCGTCCACCCCTGCCCTAGGAAGGTAAGTGTCTCCCCACGGCCAGCATCCCCCTCACCGCATGCATGTTTCTGCTGCCCACCTTGTGCCTTCCAAACCCCACACGCACTTTGGGGTCCCTGCGGAGAAGGACCACGGTGAGCGGCATTAACAACTAAAACTCCCCTCACTTCCTCCCCCTGCTCCTCCCACCTGTCTCTCCTCACCCCCATCCTTCTGACTTTTCTTTCATATTTTAATTTCAGGTACTCCCTCCTTCCCAAGCCCCCCCCTTCCCCTCCCGGCAATCATTTCAGACGTGAACCCAGGGAGTTGCGGGGGGGGGGGGGGGGGGGCAACCACCGAGGATAGGTGGTGCTCCCAAGGGCACTGTCGGGAGGTCCGGCGGGATGGAGCTTTCCCTGGGGGAGGGGATGGTAGTGGGGAGAAGGCAACGCTCAGTCTGGGCATCGCTGAGGAAAGGATCCAGCCTCGGGGCGGACCAGCCTCCCCAGCCTCCCCAGGTGTTGACATAAACACGGGCGCTCAGGGAGAGGGAGGGAGGAGAGGGGATATTTTCCTATTTGCACAGCCCCACACCACAGGGGATGGGGAGAGCAGCGAGAGGAGGTGACAGGCAAGCAATAGCTGCATCAGTCACGACACTGCAGCAGTGCGGGCTTCCTGGGAGCAGTGCCCAGCCCGGGGGAATCGCAGCAGCACACGGGACTGGTGGCGGTGCCCTGGGGGAAAGGTCTTCGCTGTGCTGGCCTGGCGGCGACAGGGAATTGCTGCCAGCGCCAGCTCCACAGGAAGGCACTGCAGCAGCATCAGCGTCCCAGCATACGCTGCCCAGCCCTTGCTCACGGGGGGCTGGAAAGCCTCCTCTCTCTTCCGGGATGAGGTCTGCGGCCTCCCAGCTATGGCTCCATCCCAATCCCTTATCCCAGCTTATCCGCCTCTGACCTCCTTTCAGGACAGTGCAGCTGATGCCAGGGATTTCAGGGTGGTTCTGTTCAAAAGAAAGCAAACGCAGGGGACACGGGGCAGCAACACAAGTGGAGAAAAGGGTTTAAAGCACTACAAGGCAGAGATCATGTAAATGATGGGGTGGGGCAGGCAAGCCTGGATTTGGGCTTGTCATCTGGCTTCCTCGGAGCTGGCTCCAAGAGGGGCAGGTGCATGTGACCACGGGGATGTGACCAGGGGCAACGTGACCACATAAGCAAAGAGGCATAAGCATCTGGCACGGGTTTGCTGTCAAAGATGATTTTAAGCGGGGTCCTGCCCCTCTCTATCCTGTGGAGG
This sequence comes from Pomatostomus ruficeps, assembly GCA_013400735.1. Classification (NCBI taxonomy): domain Eukaryota; kingdom Metazoa; phylum Chordata; class Aves; order Passeriformes; family Timaliidae; genus Pomatostomus; species Pomatostomus ruficeps. The sequence goes on from VYZT01010556.1 coordinate 8,902, forward strand.
CTATTGAGGCACGGCCAGGACACTGCTGCAAAGGAAGCTCGCGGCTGGCTGTGCTGGCACGACTCTGGAGGAAGTTCCTGTGGCGTGTGCCAGATGGCATGAGGAGCACTGCCAAAGCCGCTGATGGGGGATCCCAGCCCAGATGGACATGGTGGAGGGACCTGTGCAGGCTCCAGAGAACCCTGGAGTCACTGACTGAAACTCCCCACACAAGAAGCTCTGTGTGAAACTTCAGAGCAGCAGCACGATTTCCTTACACCCCTGTGATTTCCACCCACCCGGGGCAGTGGGGTTAAGTGCTGACTCCGACTTCCCCATCCTCCTTCTCAGCTCTCCTCAGTGCTGTGATGTGCTAGTTCAAGCTCATTCCCCCTGCCCCTCTGCTGGCTGTACCCCTGCTCACACACACTTGGGGAGGTCCTGGCTGGGGCTCTGTGGCTACTCCAGCCTCTGGCAGCCCTGCTCAGGGTTGAGGGAATCATCTTGTGGGAGACAGGGGAGGAAAACCTGGCAGTGCTGGGAGCATGGGGGGACACACACCTCGCTGCAGCACACAGCCCCACAGCCGGGGGAATGAGAAGGTAGCATGTGAGGAATGAGCTGATTTGGAACCCCTAGAGAGCAAACTGCAGCAAGAGAAGCTTTTTCAAACAGCCATTATCACTCACCAGCCTGTTTTCTACTTCAGGTTTAACCAGGTGCCTCAAAATGCTAGGCTTCCTCACCCCCATCATCCAACAGAGACCCAGCCTAGTCTCATCTGCTTCCCTGTCTCAGGAGTGGTCAGCAGCTGGGCCAGGTCCCCCCTCCCTTCAGAACCCTCTTTGCCATGTCTGAGGCACCATGGCCTTCAGCAAGATGGCTCCTCGGGCTGCTAGGCTCCATGCTGCCGCTGCCTCGGCACAGCCTGACCCTGCAGCTCACAGGGGACACAGGGAGGCTGAGCAGGCACTCGGCAGGGGGGCATGGCTGGGTCTGGTACAGCCAGGCTGGGATGGCTCCCCTGCCATGAGCTGGAGAGGGGCTGGGGGTCCCCACTGGCTGGCTGCCCCCCTGTCCTGCCCTGCCCATCACGCTCGGCTGGCTCCCTGTTCGCTGCACAGGGACACGGCAGCCGCTTGCTGGCTGGCCTGGCAGGCGCTGTCCTCGCCTCCCGGCAAGGGGACAGGAGATGCCAGGAGCTGGTGCCCCGTCCTTGACGCCAGAGCCAGGGGCACCTCCCTGCTGCGCCAGCTGATCCCTCCCTCTCTGCTGCCCGTAGCACCCTCCCCATCCCTGCCATCCAGGCTCATATCGGGTGCTCTGCCATGACGCAGGGAGAGAGGCAGAGAGAGCTCCCAGCTTGTCATCTGCAGCAGAGGGACAGAGTAAATTCAAATAGATAGCCAGTTCCTGGAAAAATGTTCGCAGATTCCTGTAGTCTGGGTGAATTTCTAAATTTCGTGGGGCCAGTAGTTTTATCCCAAATTCATAAGGTCAGTTTTCCCTGAGTTCCCTTCTCTCTGTCAATCTGGACATAGAAGGGGTGAGTACCACATCCTGGAGTCACTCCGAGCTGAATGTATCCTGTTTTCTCCACAGGCTCACCATGGCAGTCGAGAGGATCCATGCCCGTGAGATCCTGGACTCCCGTGGGAACCCCACTGTTGAGGTGGACCTGTACACACACAAAGGTATGGGGGTGAGGATAAGAGACGGGGGGAGAGCCCTGCCCACCTCGGCAGAGCTGGTGCTATGCAGCAGCCTGGCACAGCAAGAGCATGGAGGGTCCTCACTGGTGAAAGCCCAGTAGACAACAAGCCTGGGGAAGAGGCAGAGACCAAATCTCTGCTCATGGCTCTGCTTGTGCTTGTGCTCAGCAATTCTGCACATGTGCCGGGCGGGCAAACCACGACAAGACAGCTGGCTGTCCTGTATGTGACTTGAGCCACGCACTTGCTCATAGCAGGGGTGGAAGGTTTTTTTTATCATAAATATATGCACCTTCTCATCATACCCCTGTGATGCCCTGCTGCAGCTATGCGTTTAGCCCTGGGGCACAGTAGAAGTTTGGTGGCACATCCATGGCCATGCTCATGGCAGGGGTAAAGCTTTGTCCCTGAGGTCTCTGTGCAGATATGTCCATGCATGGATCTCAGCTGGAAGAGCTGCATTTGCACTGGGCCCAAAACTACTTGGGCTGAGGGGTGAGGAGCAGTGAGAGGCCAGAGCAGGCATCCAACCATTGTCTTCATTCTTCAGTGAGGCAGAAACCTCAGTCTGAGGGGGAGGAAGCTGAGGGTGGCTGTGAGTCAGGCTGCCTCTGGAACCAGGAGGAGAGCTGAGGAACCAGACTTTCCCCCATCATATGCAGTTCTGGGTTCAGTGTGAATCTCTGGGTGCCTGACATCCAGGTTCCTCAGTCTGGAAGCCCTGAGTGCATTTATTTCTGCCACTGAAGTGCTCCACCTCTGAGAAGAATAGCCACAAGCAGGTGGCCAGTGGGGCCATCCATTTGCACAAGCAGTTGCTGTGTCCTTTCCTGTGAAAGCAAGGCAGAAGCAGGTGCATGAGGGTTTTTCCTCTTCACCCTCTGCTCATCTCACACCCCTGTTTTGCTGTTTCCCAGGCATGTTTCGAGCAGCCGTCCCCAGTGGAGCATCCACTGGTATCTACGAAGCGCTGGAGCTGCGAGACAATGACAAGTCACGTTTCCTTGGAAAAGGTGGGGAGATGCCTGCTCCCCAGCTCATCCTCGGGGCTGCCTGTGTGTGGGGCTCTGCTGGAGGGTGCTGCCCATCCACCGGTGTGACACAGATGTGTCCCACTACCCTCCAGGAGACCACAGAGGCACAGACCTAGCATAAAGTGAAAGACCAGGCCTCTATCTTCCCTTGCTGTCTCCCTCTCTCAGTCTCTCTATCGGTCCTCTCCTTCCCTCTTTCCACTCTTTTCTCTGCCTCACTCTCTCTTCTCTCTCTCCTTCTTTCTCTGCCTCTTCCCTTCTGTAGGGGTCCTGCAGGCCGTGGATCATATCAACAGCACTGTCGCCCCAGCTCTCGTGGGCTCTGTAAGGATTTCTCTTTGTTCTCCCTTGTCCAGCGCTTACTCTCGTCCATCTCTGTCCCCTGATCTCTGTCTCTGCCTTTCTTCATCTCACTGGGTTAACAGACATAGCGATGCTCTCTGTGAACCTGGGCACACCCCTCCTGCCCTCCATGCCTGTGTGTGTCCACAGCAATCTTTTCTCTGGGAGGAAAGGATTTAATGCTTCCTGGTCCACTGCAGCATCTGTACAGCCTAACTAGTCCCCTTGGTGCTCCCTGTAGAGCTCACTCCCTCTTTCAGCTGTGCTCTCCCTCAAGCACTGAATCACATCCACATGTCTGTGGCCTCATCCTGGTGTGATGAGCAATGGTTGTATCATGCAGGGGCTGGCACAGCCTTGCAGAGCAGTGGTGTCACATCTGCAGCCTGGTTACACCTGAAGACCTGGAGCCTGCTTTGAGCAGAGCTGAGCTGAAGCCACATATTACACACCATGTAACCCATGGCTGGCTCTGGCCGAGAACCCAGTTCTCTCCACCCCTGAAAAATACCCAGCCTGGTGGAGGGCTGCCTGTGCTGGTTCTAATCTTGCTCTCCACCTCACCCCTGGGGATGGCTCCATCCAGTCCACATTCGCTTGCTTGAGGCTGAGCATGTTCTGTTGTTCTGCCTAGCTTCTGTGTGGCCACACCACCACAAAGCTCCCTGGAAGCTGCCAAAAGGCTGGGTAAATCCCCAAGGGAGTCCTGTGTCCCCAGCAATACGTGGCCTTGCCTGGGCTGCAGCTGACCCCCTCTCCACTATGGGTACATCTACACTGCACTGCAGCAACACCTGACTAAATACCAAGGCACCAGTTTCCAGAGCTTTGTGTGTATATGTTCCCCCACCAGCTGAAAAGGTCCCTGTACCCCCAGCTTCTCCATCAGTGCCTCCTTTCCCGCACACCAGAGCCAGCAGCTCTTCCAGTCATCCTCGTCTCAGGAGCTGTTTCTTTCTTGCAGGGTCTCTCTGTTGTTGATCAAGAGAAGATAGACAATCTGATGCTTGAGATGGATGGCACAGAGAACAAATGTAATTCATCCCTCTTTTTGTCCTGGGAAGTTACGAGCATGGGAGGCTGCAGGGCTGGAGTGGGAGGCAAGGTCCAAGCTGTGGTGAGCCCAAGGCTGGGCTGGTAAGGGCATCCACTGGGCAGGATGTTGCCACCTGAAAAGCCTGTCTCCTCCGTTGCCCGCAGCCAAGTTTGGCGCCAATGCTATCCTGGGAGTTTCGCTGGCCGTGTGCAAGGCAGGAGCTGCAGAGAAGGATGTGCCCCTGTACCGGCACATTGCTGACCTGGCGGGCAACTCCGACCTCATCCTTCCTGTGCCAGTAAGATTCCTCTGTCCTTGACATTCACCTTCAGAAACTCCAAGAGTGGTGTTTCCAAAAGAAACTTCAAAGGTGTTGGGAGATAGATAAGGGAGGGATATGGGACTGAAACATCAGCTGAGTGCACTGCACATGTTGGGGAAGCAAACCAAGGCCCGAGATTTGTCAAGTTTCCATTGGAAGAAAGGAGACTGAGGAGGAAACAGCAGAGATTGTGGTGGAGAGCTGACTGAGGATCTCATTCTTGGCACAAGAACCAGAGGACATCAGGCGAATCCTCTGGGGTACAGTTCTAAACAAGAGCATATGTGTCTTCACATCAGGGGAAGCTGCCTTGGGAAACTCCTTCACAAAGGGTATTGTGGATGCTAAAATTTTCTCAGGGTCAAGAAAAAAGGTCCTGGAAGAGAGACTGACAGCATTGTTGATAAACCTGTACAGATAAACACAGCATAGATAAACACACATAGCTCGGGAGATCTCTGAGAGGGAAACAGGTGGGAAAATCCTCTCCAAGCACGTGCTTTGAGCCACTGCTTGAAGGAAGACTCCAGGCTTATGTGCCTTTGGGCTGTTGGTTGTAGCTGATGTGCTTATGTTACCCTGTGGGATGTGGCGTGGATGGGCATGGTGACACATCTGAGAGCCACCTCTAAAGGGTGCCAAGACTGGTTCCTTCAGCTCTGACTCTCTTATGGACTCTTCCAGGCTTTCAACGTGATCAATGGAGGTTCCCACGCAGGCAACAAACTGGCAATGCAGGAGTTCATGATCCTGCCTGTAGGAGCTGAAAGCTTCCGCGATGCCATGCGCATTGGGGCTGAAGTCTATCACAACCTCAAGAGCGTCATCAAGGAGAAGTATGGCAAAGATGCTACCAACGTGGGTGATGAGGGAGGCTTTGCCCCTAACATCCTGGAAAACAGTGAAGGTGAGCCCTACAGAGATGGGGTACCCTTGCCTGCAATGCTATGGGTTCGTGTGCCCAGCTCACAGCATTCCCCAGACTGATTCAAAGGATGATGCCTCAGTGTCATTGACTTCCTATGTTAGAAAATGTTTCTAAGCTCCTTCTCCTTGGGGTGGCCTTGATCTGTCACAGCTTCTCCATATAAACCTTTTACTTATGTGCACACTTTTACAAGGCCTTCCACAAACTTGTCTTTGAGCTGTCAGATTGCATTTCAATTCCTCCTTGTCCCTTTGGACACAGCCTCTACAGCTCCTTGGCATGTTTCTGTTGTGTTCTGGGCTCCCTTCTACTTCCCCATCACACCAACAGACTCTTAGTGGCTCTAGGGACCTTGGTGGGGAGGCTATCACCAAAAGGCAGAGCTCTCTGCATGGGCTGACTCTCCTGACTGCAATTCTCCTCTCAGCTCTGGAGCTGCTCAAGGAAGCTATTGACAAGGCAGGCTACACGGACAAGATTGTCATCGGTATGGATGTAGCAGCCTCTGAGTTCTACCGGGATGGCAAATACGACCTGGACTTCAAGTCCCCTGATGACCCAAGCCGCTACATTTCTGGAGATGAGCTGGGTGACCTCTACCAAAGCTTTGTACGTGATTACCCAGGTGAGCTGCTGTGAGGGGCAGTAGGGAATCAGCACTAGTGCTGCACATTCGCCAGGCACAAACCCTCTGTGTTTTTGGGGTGGGAAGGGAGGCAGCTTTGACTTGTGTCTCTTCTGTTGTCCTTTCAGTGGTCTCCATTGAGGATCCCTTTGACCAGGATGACTGGGAGGCCTGGTCTAAGTTCACCGCCAATGTGGGGATTCAGATAGTGGGAGATGACCTGACAGTGACAAACCCCAAGCGCATCGAGCGAGCTGTTGAGGAGAAAGCCTGCAACTGCCTCCTGCTCAAAGTCAACCAGATTGGATCTGTCACAGAGGCCATCCAAGCGTAAGTCCAGCCCACTGCCCTTGTCCCATGAATGGGTTGGTGATGAATCACAGCAAGGTGTCACGCTCTGCACTGGGTGAATAGACTTGTGTCTCTACCAGAGTGTAGGATGCTGAGAGTGGGAGCAGAGAATGCCTGGATCTTATCCTGTGCAGTTGGTGGTTATAGGAGTAGGAGCTACTGACTGCATTTCTCACTCCTTGCAGCTGCAAGTTGGCCCAGGAGAATGGATGGGGTGTGATGGTGAGCCACCGATCTGGCGAGACCGAAGACACCTTCATTGCTGATCTGGTTGTAGGACTGTGCACTGGGCAGGTAGGTGAAACCCAGGCCATGCACAAGCCTGGAGGAAAGCACATGGGTGTCAAAACAGAATCCCCTGCCCTGCCACGGGAAACTGGTACAAGTCATAACAGTGTCTTACAGTGTTTGCTTTGGGGAATGCTTTACAGATAAAGACGGGTGCTCCCTGCAGGTCTGAACGCCTGGCTAAATACAACCAGCTCATGAGGTAAGGAGCTCCAGGGATAGGAATGCAGAAGAGAGAACAGGGGAGTGACCAGTTCGGTGGAAGAAGCTGAAAGCCCAAGGGTAGATGGGGCTCATGGGTGCAATGTTACAAAGGCACAGAGATGACAGTAGGATCCCAGGGAGGCCTCTGGGGCGGACTCCTGTCCTCCTCCTTGGCATGAGGGTGCAGCCCTGCAGGCGTGGCAGCTGGCAGGAGCTGAGCTCCTCGGGCACATGTCAGCTTCCTGCTGATGATCTGCCTCTCTGGCGCCCTGGTGCCACCAATGCTCCCTCACTTCAAGGGCCTGATGTGTGCTGTCTCTCTCCTGCAGGATTGAGGAAGAGCTTGGTGATGAAGCACGCTTTGCTGGACACAACTTTCGCAACCCAAGTGTTCTTTGAACATTGTCCCCAAGGCACAGCCACCCTGCTGCTCTTTCCCACCTCACAGACTCTGAACCCCCCCTTTCCCTCCACTGCTCCCTTTTTTGCTCTTTCTCCCCACTCTGTCAAGTGGTTTCCTCTCACCTCGAAACCCCTTGAGTTCAGGTTAGATGAACTGGTTAGATGTACCCAGGTGAAGGATGAGAGAGCGGCCTACACCCTGTCCCTTGCTGTGGGGTCATAAGCATTCCTGGATCTAGGCATTGTGTGTCTCTGTTGTTTGTGCAGGGCCACGCCTGGGCCACTCCGCTCACATGTCAGACCACAGGAGTGTCTGCCCGGTGTGTTCCCTCGTATGCCGAAGCATGTGCAGTGACCATCTGTGCGTCGGCCGGTGTGCTCGGACACGGCTGCACCTGTAGCTGTGTCCAGCCAAGTGTTGCCAGCGGCTCGCTCTCGTTGTGCATGTGTGTAGGTATGTGTATGTGTCCTGGCCTACGGTGTCCCTGTGCCCCAGGCGTGTGTCTGCACTGAGCCCTGGTGGGACCCGCCCGTCCCTTGCCTCCACCGTGGCAGTGTCGTGTTGGGCTGTGCTGTGTTGGGCTGTGCTTGCCAGCAGCTTAGCGTTGAGGTGCACTGCTGTCCCACACCGGGTGTGCGTGTGCGTGCGTGTGCGTGCTGTCAGTCTCCGGCTCAGCACATAGTACTGTGGGGCAATATATTAAAGCACATCCGTAAACAAACCCATGCTCTCATTTGCTTCTTGTGACCTTTTTCTCTCTGTTCCCTTCTCTCTTGCACTCCTTCACCCTCCCCTCCGCCCATGATGTCTGCTTCACCTTCTGGACAGCCCATGCTCAGCTGAGCAACAGACAAACTACAGATCCCTAAACTCTATTAAAATGTATTTCTCACCTGAGCTGCCTGACTTGGCCTGATGTTTATCTCTAGACGCCAGCGTTTGGGAAATGGGGATGTTTTGCCATCAGAGCAGGAGATGCTCACACAGAAAGGTAACAAAAAAAACCCAGAGGGGACTGTCAAGGAGAAGAAAAGGCCCAGTTACCCTCCCTGTGTCCCACAGCCAGACTGTTCTGCTGGCCACCAGCTGAGAAACACCAAAGGGAGGGCATGTGGGATGACTTGCCCCTGTCATCTCCACCAAACGATGTTGCATGAAGGTCTGCTGTGCAGGGATTTTAATTGTGCCTTCCACTCATGTAAAGACCTCAGGGTGGGCCCCCAGCCATCTGTCTGCTGGACTCAAGCGATGATAGACTGAAATGGCAAGTCTTTGAGAGAAAAAAGGCTGACTGTCCTCCCCCAAAAGGGGCTTGTAGAGCAGTGACTGGAGGCGTAGGTGGGATGTTAGTCTCTCTCAGCTCAACCTGGGGTTTCACAGGGGCAGCTCAGCAGTACTTGGGGAAAGCTGCCTGTGCTCCAGCCGGTGCCCCAGCAGGCTGGGTGCCAGCAAACCCCAGTGCTTGCTCAACAGCTTTATTCTGGACTGACTCCAAGGAAGGCAGGAGGCTGGGGGTGCTACTCTGAGGAATCCAACTGGAGAATAAATGATAAAACCACCTGGCCTACCACTATATTCACATCGGTAGCCCTACTATATTCTTGGGCACACTCAGCTCCTGCCCCGCTTCTCTACAGAAAGTTTCCAGACCCTTGCTTTACTCTTGTCATTTGTGATGAGCAACAACAAGGGTGAAGACTGAGGTTGCTCAGCAAGTCTCAATCCCTCTTGACTGTGTCCTAATGCAGACTTTAAAATCAAAAGACAAAACTTTAAGACGCTGGCATTTCACTGCTGATCCTTTACTAAATAACACAGATTACGGACTAAATCCAAGAAGGGAAGACAAAGACTTTGGCACACATGCCCACAACTGAGAAGAGGGTGGGAGGGAGAATGTGAGGGTAGAGACAGGATTGGTTTCCAGGGCATCACCAGTGCACAGAACACACATCTCAGCGGCAGGGAATAGCTTGTGCCCCGGCTGCAGGCCGGCTCTCACCTATGCTCTCTGGGAACTGTAGTCCGGGTGCCGCGGAGGGAAGGCTGCTCCATCTTCCCCCGCCTCCGCGTCCCCCTCGGCGGCACCCGGCACCCCGCGGGGTCCTGCGGCCCCCCAGCCCTCCCCCGCAGTCACGTCTCCCGCAAACGCAGTTGTGTGCGTGACAGCGCTGTTTTCCTGAGGGAATGTGCATTTTGGGTACAGGCAGTGGGCTGTCTTTTCCCGTTGTATACCTCACTGCTCCTTTGTTTTAGACATTGTGATTTTTTGAACAGTATGGCTACTGCTTAGCAATCAGGGCAGTTTTTTTGAAAAAAAAAACTTTGTTACCTTTCATATTCCCAAGAGCATCTCCCTTCCCCCTCCCCCCCGCCCCTCCCATTTGTCTTTTTCTGTGCAAGGAAAGCAATTAAGTGCCCAAGGTAGTTGGCGTTGCCCATTTAAATGCAGCAAGGCTGCAACAGCAGGGAAGAGGTATATATGTCCCTAGACTGTGGGAAGAATTTCTCAGGGAAGAGTTTCTGCCAGTGAGGCATCAGCATGTCCCTGTGTCAGGGAAGGTGCATGAAAGCCCTGAGGGGATGGGAACACATCGTGAAAGCCCTGAGGGGATGGGAACACATCCCGCCATAGCAGTACCTCACCTTGGTGCTTTTCCTAAATCAAGAGTTCGTCACTGCCGGCACAATGTACGGAAGGAATACGTGATGCTGGCATGTTTGCTTGGGTCACTGCAAACACTTGTCCTCAACCAGTGCATCCTAAGATGCATATGCTGCTTTCCCTTTGGCTCAGTGGCAGAGACTTCATTATAGTTTCTTTGTGCTAGAAATGTCCAAGCACTCGGCTATTCCCGCACCTGAGGACTCCTGTTGTATAAGCTGATGTCTCCATCAGATTGCTGTGCTGTAACGTGAATGCAGCCAGAGCATGAGTAACAGCACGGGGATGGGCTGGCAATGTGACGCTATCTGTGAATGGGAACATTTGTTGGATTTGCTTTCTTTTACCTCTCAAATCATACTCTGTTTAGATTACATTTTCAAAGCAATGTTCACCTGTTAAAGGGAGAATTTAACATTAGATGCTGCCTCTTCCCCACGCCCCAACCTCCCAAGCCTGCAGAATTTTTCTTTTTTTCCCTGAATAGTGTATGCATCCATAAATGAGCTGGAAGGGGAGATGTCACTGAATTAGGCTTGTTGTACAGTGCAGAGAAAAGCCTTAATGATGAAGAGCTACCAAATTTCTCTAGTATGTTCTTGTCTCTCTTAAGAACAATGGGATGTTGTCCAACCTTGGGAAATCAGTATCTTTACTATAGGAGGCTGTCAGGGACATTGTCTTGATAAACATCTGATAAAAAGTCCAAAAATTTGAGTGCTGGGTAATTCCTATGAGGCGCTGAGCAACTTAATCAAAAGAAGAGTCTTTGGCTCTGCTGCTGGAAGACTAAAGACAGACAGCTTGGACAGGTTGTCAGGAGGACATTACAAAGCTCTCTCTCTGGGCAAAGATCAGCGTGCTAGAGCATTGCGTATCTCGGTGTGGACACAGCTTCCTTATTCCTTCCATCAAGGAGACTACTATATGCTGTGTAGCAAAAGGGAAATGGGGCTCTATGTATTTTTAGAGTCAGTTTCACAGGAAGATTGAGATGAGATATTCGGAGGTCTAGACTTCAAACCCCTCCTAACAGCTAGGCTAGTTCCAGACCTAGATGAGTCTGCCTGGGGCCTTGGCCAGGCAGTTTCTGACCATCTCAAGGTGAGGAGATTCCCCAGACCCTATAGAAACCTGTGTCAGTCCTGAATTATCTTTAGGAAGGAGGTTTTCCCTTTATCGAGTCACAATTTCCTTTCTTGCAAATTTCATAGGCATTTCACTGTGTATCTATCAGAAGACCTTGGCTCTGATTTCTGTGCACCCCTCCACACCAAAGGAGGGAAAAAAAAGCTGAAGAGCGTAATTGGTTACCTCCTAACTTTTCTCTACTCCAGGCTGAAAGAAACAGCTCTTTCAGCCTCCCTTTGTATGCCACGAGCTCCAGCACCTCACTTATCTCATTCCCTCCCCCACAGGACAATCAGCACCTCTCTTGTGCTGTATTTCCCTAAGAAGGCTACATCCCAGCTAGGGCCTCTCCTTTTGCAGGCAGCTGTTTATCCCCTGGTAGAACTGGAAAGCAGTGGGATGATTTGGCTGGAGAGACCTTGAGGCGGTGTGTCCTATCTCTCTAATCCGAGGGAGGACCAGCTGCACCCCAGCAAGTTTGGTATCTGCTTGCCGAGCCTCCTAGCTGGCTCACGGGGTCCCCAGGTTATATATCCATCCTGAAGAGACACAGCTACAATGCTCATGGTTTGCCCAAGGCCTTCAATCTGTTGATTTCAAAGGTGAGATAGTTTTATTTCCCATGTTCTGCAGCCAGTCCACCTTGGTCTCACAGCATAAGCACACAACCACTCGTGGTTCTCCTGTCTATTTTCCACCTATGTTTAGCACCCTGAAACAGAGCAGAGTGTGGCTTGATCTAGGAGCAATTTGGCTATGAGCATTTAGGTGTAGGGAAAGGGAATGGTTGCCCTGGTCCTGCTGCTCTTTTCAATCACCTCTGATGTCTCTTCATAAACGAAGAGTGCAGGCCACCTTTGGCTGGCTTCTTGAAATAAACCAAATCCTAGTAAGATTTTCATAAGGTATTGGAGTTTCTGCCTTTTCACTTATTGAAACAACAAATGACACTAAAATCTGGATGATAAATTTAACATTTAAGTTAAGTTTTTGAACTGAAGCAACTGACCTGGTTATGGAAGATGATGACATTAAAACCATTTGGGGCTTGACATTGTGGTTAAATAAACTTGGTGCCACATGTTACTCATCCAGAAGATCTCAGCAATACCAACCACTGTAGCTGCCACAGAGGCTTTTCCTCAAACCACAAACCTTGGGGATTGAGTATTTTGTTTAGCATCCCGAGAACAAGGATTTTGACAAGATCTTCCTCCTTCATGAATCATCACTTTGGCCTCTAAGGGTCACATGCACCGTGAGCTCCGGACGCAAGGCTGTCAACTCCTAAAGGCGACAGTTTGAAGCAGCTGTGACAACTGGAAACACCACCACCACCACAGCAATAATAATATTCTGCCTTCTTGTCTGGGGCTTGGCTTGGTGAGGCACTTTGTGAAGCAGATTATGCTTCCCTCTGTGCTTGGGATCCACAGGGTGTTCTCTTCCACACAGCACCTTCCCAAAACAACATGCTGAAATGTTTTGGACTGACCCCACAAAACCCAGTGGGCATTTTCGCAAACGTTAGCCACGGTATTTTCAATCCCCCACGCCAGGTGTAGGAACCAGAGAGTCCGAGGGAACAACAGCACCTCAGGATTACTGCTGGCAGGGCAGAGGCTCCTGGCGAGGGGCAGGACAAAGAGGTAGGCTGGGGAAAAGGGTGGATGCAAGAATGAATGAAGGCTAGAGACATGAAGCATGCTGATGTTGTGCAACAGGGTGCTGCGTGCCAGTGGGGCTGGCATGGGAATGAGGCACCAAGAGCAACTCAGCATCCAGGATAAATAGCGAGGCCCTGAAATGGCACAGTACCCCTGGGAAGTGGGTGTGGAACACTTGCAGTGGGAGCCCTTGGCTTGAAGGGTGTTGCAGACACATTGTTATTAATGGTTTTTAAAGCATTGGGGTGAATAGCACTGCTGAAACCCCCACAAAGAGATGAATACATCTGTATTCAGTGCTGAGTTTGGATGCCGTACAGTAAATAGTGCTCGGAGCCATGTAATGGACAATGAGAATTGCTGAATAAAAGCCCATGGAGAGCACACAGCATCCAGCCTGCTCACTGAGACGTCCTACTGAGGAAATATTTTGGGATTATGCTTGAAGGCCATCAGACTGAAACTTGCCCATCTGCACACGAAAGCTCCCTTATTTAAACATACAGTTGGGCTCATGCCCACGAGACACGGCTCCAGGTTTGCCCCCACGACTGCCGTGCCTTTTGTGGCTAAATGGGGCAGGACTTGTAGGGTAGCACTTGTAGCATCTTCTGGCCCCCAACCCCGCGCTCCCGCTGGCCGGGTTCCCGCGGCAGGCAGCGGCTGGAACTGGATTAGCCCCTTGGCGGGCTGGCCGGGTGACGGAGCCGGCGGGCTCCCCCTTCCTTCCAAACGGCTTTCCTCCGACAGCATTTTTTCCAAAATGGCCATCGACGCCATGAACTTGGACAGCGAGGGGAGGCAGCGGCGTTTCTGAACAGCCGCGGGGGGATCTTTCACGTTTCTATGTCTGAGCCCCGCCGCTTCCCCGCACCGTGCGGCCGCGGGAGGCGGAGGGGCGGTGTGGCGCCGCCCGGGCGAGGCCCGCGCC